>LOEQ01014049.1:1471-14530 GCA_001685075.1 Bramus lutescens | reverse complement strand
GGAAGGTTGTTTCCTAATTTTCTGAGAAATCGCCACACTGACATCCAAAGCATCCATACCAGTTTGCACTCCTACCAGCAATGCAGGAGTGTTCCCTTTACCCCAATCCTCTCCAGCATGAGTTGTTATTCTTACATTATTTGATCTTTGTCATTCTTACAGCTGTAAGATGGAATCTCAGAGTTGTTTTGATTTTCATTTCTCTGATGACTAAGGATGTTGAGCATTTCCTCAGTGTCTTTCAGCCATTTTAGATTTCTCTGTTGAGAGTTCTCTGTTTAGGCCTTTACCACATTTTTTATTGGGTTTTTTGTTCTTTTGATGACCAATTTCTTGAGTTCTTTGTATATTTTGGAAATCAGCTCTCTGATGTGAGGTTGATGAAGATCTTTCCCCAATCTGTAGGCTGCCATTTTGTCTTGTTGACTGTGTTCTTTGCTTTATAGAAGCTTCTCAGTTTCAGAAGGTCACATTACTTAATTGTTTCTCTTAGTGTCTGTGCTACTGTGGTTATATTTAAGAAGTGGTCTCCTGTGCCAATGCATTCAAGTGTACTTCACACTTTTTCTTCTATAAGGTTCAGTGTGGTTGGTTTTATGTTGAAGTCATTGATCCAGTTGAACTTGAGCTATGTGCATGGTGATAGATATGGATGTATTTTCATTCTTCATGTTGATTTACTGAATTTCACTGTCATTTGTTATCAAGTCTCCCTTTTCCTTTATAATTTTATTCTTTTAATTAGAATTGTGTTTTTTTTTTCAAATTCTGTCATTGGGTTGTCAGCGACTGTTGAATCCTAAATGGAGTGACTCAATTTTGGTGTAAATACACAAGGATTTAGCATTGAAAGGAAGTACCTGTATTCAAAAAGTGTGATTTTTCAACTTTGTGAAGATCCTGGACAAATAACAGAGGCAAGTCTGTCTCAAGAAAACCCAGCCTAGGACTGGAGAGATGGTTCAACAGTAAGAGCATTCACTGTTCTTCCATAGGACCTGGGTTCCATACCCAGCACCCATATGTCAGCTCACAACTGTCTGTAACTACAGTTCCCGAGGATCTAGTGCCTTTTTTCTGACTTCTGTATGCACTAGGTACTCTAGGCAGTGTGCTTAAATACATGCAGACAAAATACTACACTTACATACAATATTTTAAAAAGAAAATAGCCATGTGGGTCTTGAGTTGGAATAACAGAATACTTTAAATTGTCTCCTCCCAAATGCATCAGGAATTTGCTAAGTCAGACGTTAAGGTTATATATCTTTCTACTGTGATAACCCACAGAGAAATCTGATAACACAAAGACAGTAGGAGCGAAGGCTGCTCTACTCCGTGGTGGCTTGCCAGTAGTGTAGTTGACAAGGCAATTGAGGCTTTATAAAGATCTCATGAGCCCCCTTTTATAACAACTTCAAGAATCAACAAGCAATTTACTCACCTGTCACTATGTAGCCTCTTGAAGATTTAATATGAAAATTTCCTCTCTAAGGAAGAGTTGGCGACACAACCCCAGAAGTAAGATAAATATGCAGAAAGCTATAGAATATGTGGCATGGCGTCAGGGTATCTCAATATTAAAGTTTGTGTGATCTCTCAGTGAGTTCACATTTCTCATTACAAGAATTCAAACAGGATATAGGGAAGCAAGAACGAATAAAATGTCTCCCATCAACAAGAGGCCTGTTCAGAGAGAGAAGTAGTCAGGATGTGTTCACAGCTCTTCTTTATTTAAAATTACCAACGATGCCGTTTGGAATCTGGGTATAAATATGGGAGAAAGCATGAACATTCTTGATTTTTTTAGTTTGGAAAACTGCTTTCTTCCTCATTGAGATTTACAAGCTATGCCCATGTCATTAAAGTAAATGTGTAATTGATGAGGTAGAATAAAAAGAGGAATTTTATAAAGTCATTCAACAATATCAGAGTAATATTCATAATGACGAGGTGAGGATGCTTGGACTTGGTCCTGGTTCCTGCCAGGCTTTACTGTGTTGACGTGTCTGTTTGTCACAGAATACGGAGGGCATCAGAGATACTAAGGGCATCTTAGTGATCAAGAGAAGGGAAGAATTTGGTTCTTGATATATGCTTTCTTAGCCATAAAAGCACGAATGGATTTTGAATTCCATAATCCTACATAATTTTCTGTGCTTATTTGTTCTGCTTTTTTTCTTGAAATCCCTTTGTCATGATATTATTGTTATTACTGTGCAAATCCTGACATTTATGCCACAGTTCAGGGATACAGTCTAAGTGCAAACAGGTATTCATTATTTAATCTGTATTTTGAGTTGTCTGAAGTTTTAAATGAATGCCATTAAAATGAAGGTTGACTTGTGATTTTATTATATTTTTTGCATTAAATATACATAGATCATATAGGTAACAGGAATTTTATGTCATCTGGATTACATTTTTCTCTTAAAGAAGTGAGCTTAGAATTTTAATGTCATAACTAGATGTATTATTTGCTATATAAATATACTTAAGATGAATTCCTAATATTATCCCTTCATATTATAAATATATAACATGTAGGATAAATTCCTCATATTGAAAAATAGGAGTACCTCGTATTATGGGGTCACTGATAAACAAAATGAGGAATCCAGATAACACCTACAGTCACTTATTAATCATCCCTGAAGCTCTCTACTCAACAGCCAGACATAGTGTTTCTTCCATGTCAAATTGCTGTGCGATCATCTAACCATGGCAGCGCAGAGGAAGAAATGCTGACGAGGACTTGTAAGGAAGAATCAGCCCCAAGTTCTCATAGATGACAGCGAAACAAGAAGGAAGAAGCTGAGCCCCATCTCCTAACACAGTTTCTGAGGGTCAGAACTTAACATTCCTTAAGTGGTGATGTGTGCCTGGATGGAGATGTGGCTTGTTTCAATAGTGAGTGGCTCTAATCATATAGTTTCAGGTGTGTATATATAGATTTCTGATAATAGAGAAAATACCTAATAATATTTTAATTCTTGTTCATCAAAACTGAAGAACTATGGGCACAAAATTCTTTCATTTCAGTAATAATTGTTTTCTATCAGACTTGGCAAATTACTGGCTCTGACGAAGTCCTGTGGAGGAGGGGAAGAAAGGATCAGAGGGGCCAGGGACACAAGAGAATCAACTGACAGGGACTCATGGGGCTTGCAGAGATCAGGGAACCTGTAGGGGTCTGACCTAGGCCCCCACATATATTATGTCCAAAAAAAAAGAAATTTGCTTGCTACTTTTCAAGTTAGCACTTGATCACTCCACAGCAGTGGTTCTCAGTATTCATAATACTGTGACCCTTTAATAGAGTTCCTCTAGTTGAGGTGACCCTAATCATAAAATTATTTTGTTGCTGCTTCATAACTATAATTTTGTTTCTGTTATGTATTGTAATGCAAATATTCAATATGCAGGATATCTGTTAGGTGATCCAAGGGGTCCTGGCCCGCAGGTTGAGAACCACTGCTCTATAGGATCAAAACAAGCCAATAGTTAATAAGGAACCAGTTAACATTCCAAAGAACTTTCAGGCTTCAAACATTTACTGAATGCTGCCAACTTTAGTTCTACCTTAAAAAAAGAAAAAGATTTATTTATTTATTATGTCTGCAGGCCAGAAGACAGCGGCAGATCCCACTATGTATGGTTGTGAGCCACTGAGGGGTTGCTGGGAACTGAACTCAGGACCTCTAGAAGTGCAGCCAGTGCTGAGTACTGAGCCATTTCTCCAGTCCTTTATCTTCTTACAATTGGCACCTACAGAGTCCACATCTGTTCTCTTGTGTGCCTATTGGAAATGTTGCTGTTGTATCCAAGTAAACTGAGATTTTAATAAACATTACAGAAACAGATGATATGCCTGATGACAATGTACTTCTCGCAGAGGTAAGACGACAATACAACTTCAAATAATAACATTCAAAAATGTAATATAGGTAACCTGGAGATGACAATTGTTACCCAGCCATTTTCCTCACAAAGTGACAAAGAGGACACCTGCACCAGAACAGATCTTGAAGGGACACCCACCATTCACCAAGGACTTTGACTAATAGATTCAGGTGAAAAACAAACAAGACCGTTGCTAAAGAGTAAGATTTCAAAGACAACTTGTCCATCAAGTCTTCTCGATAGCTTAAACTCAAAACAAGCTGAGGCAGGTTGATTTGTGAGCTTGAGACCAACCTAGTCTACAGAGCAAGTTCCAGTACAGCCAGGGATATAAATGAAACCCTGTGTCAAGCCCCAGCACCAAATGAAGGCAGTCTTAACAAAGAAAATGAAAGATCCTTTTGTTTGGCACAACTTCACTTTGCAATGTGGAAGCCAGGATCAGCTCTGAAGCAAACCCTACTCTAACTGGACTTAAAAAAATGGGGGGGTATATTCATTATTTAAATCTCTGAGAAATATATCTTCAATGAAAAAATGGGGGTTAAGAAAAACAATAAATTTAAATGCTAAGATTAAGATATTTTTGTTCTATATTATAAAAACTTGGGTGAAATAACACCACCAGTGTATTGGAGTTGTGTGCTCTTGGCTGAGTTAAATAATATTACTAAATGTCACTTTTCTTACTAAGAGTAAAGAGTATCTGTATTACATAAGTTTGGGGAAGATGAAATTTTATAATGCAGTTAAGTAAATGATACAATTCCTAGAAAATAGGAATGCTCCATAGAATGTAATTGGTTTGTGATGTTTTTGTTATTTAATCATGATAATCCCATTAGTAACTTTGGTTCAACCTTCTTTGCCCATCTTATTATGAGATTATTTTAAAGTTCTCAAGGTTCTGAAATATGTAATAATTTTGTGCCTATTGGTTCTTTTTAATTGCTGTACTCATTCAAATTACAACTGAGACTGTTTTTATTCCTGTCTTAGGCTGAAGGAGAGGCCCCCCATAGTTGACCAGAGTAGGCATTCCTTAGTAAACACAGATTCACATTGCTGAGTGAGGTGGTGATATGATGGTGTATACACAGTCCTAGAAGGAAATATGACTTTATGGATGGTTACTAGACCAAACCTCTGTTGTTTTAAAATTCTTTGTCTGAACAATATTATACTTTTTCTGTTAATATTCTGAACTTTTGCAAAGTCTACATTGTAACTAGAAAAATTCTAACTCTGAGTTTAGTCAAGACCCTTGAAGACCTATAATTAACAATCCTTGATATCAAAATGTTTTTTTTGTAAATTTTCCAGTAGTTACAGACTCTCCCTATCTATTTTAATATGTAGTCTTTTCCTTAGAATGTTTTCTCACTCCCAGATATTTGAAGAAGCCTCCCCAAGGCTTCCCTGGAGCCTGCCTCCGCTGTAACGCTTTGCTTGCCAGATGCTTCTGAATCTATTAACTGGTTTGAACTCTCTTGTAAGATTCATCATTTCCTATTTCATTTATATTTCTCTTCTGTAACCATTTCACTTCTTTTATAGACTCTAAGGACCTTGAGGGAAAGGGGCTTGTTTGGGAATATCTACATCTCTCAGAGACTATCAGTAATAGAGGGAAAACTCTTCAATGGCACCAGTGAATTCAATAGGATGTTTATTACCAATTTTCGAACTTAGTGGTTACTAATTTTGTTGGGTAGAAAATTAAAGCTTGGCAAGGGTGCAAAGCTTGCATTGAAAGCTCTGTCAGCTTCTGAGCAAACTAAGTATGATCTGTAGGTTTTTCTGGTTTTGATATTACTCTGTAAACAGAAACTGTACTTTTGTTTCCCAGCTGCATGGAGGGGGTTGGGGAGGGGGAGGGAATTGGGAGGGGGCAGGAGGTGGAAATTTTTAATAATAATAATAATAAAATAAATTAAAAAAAAGGTTTTAACTTACCATAGTAAAACTACATATATAAAACAATTATCAAGCAAGAATTATAGTTACAAAATTTCGTCCATTTACATTTAGCAAATTGAGGAAAATATCATCTAGCCTATCTTTGTGATTCTAAAATGTTATATCTAATTTGTCTTGTATCATAACCAAGGAAACCTATAATTATAAGTATCTGGTCTTCACCTTTATCAAAGACTCCAGAAGGATATAATATTACCTAAGTAAACAAGAAGTGCCTTATAAGCAACGTCCATAGTTCTAGAAATGACAGACATATTGCTTCCTGAAAAATCACCCAAAGTTCTTTTGTGATATTGGGGTACCCATCTTCAACCTATAGGCCCATGGCAACTGGAAGACTTTTCAGTGAAGCAGGAAATTTAAAGAGCTGTTCTGCCTTGTACTGGCAAAGTTCATTAATTGCCTTCTTCTGTATCCTTCAAAATTTCTGGCAGTTTTCTCTGTGAAGCAGAAACCTTGAAGCATCATCCCATCTTTTAGCAAGTTCAGCAGTCATTTTTCTGTGGGTCCTTCATGTTCAGTTCATATAGCATACCATCAAGCAGTCCAGGTAGGAGCAGTTTCTTGCCCAAATGGCTAGCCTTGTTATACTAAAGGCAAATTCCGTAATGAGTTTCTTCAATGCCTATCAATCTCTCTGAAGTAACTGATGCTGCCAGAAACAGACATGTCTCATTGTTGAGAAAAGTCTAAGTTCCTAAAATCTTTAAATGTTATCTTCTGTGTGTCTTTAAAGTATTGAAGATTATCTATCTAACTGAAATATATCTCTGTATATCTAGAAAATGTAACTAGCATGATTAAACATTTGATTATTACAGATGACTATCTATTAATCTGTATTTCTTAATTATACATTACATTTTAAAATTAGCTGCATAAGCATAATAACTTAAACATGAGTAGAAATATATATATATATAATTTCTAACAAATATATGTTGTAACACAATTGACCTTAAATTTATGCTTAAGTAAAGTTTAAAGTATTCATTTCTATATCAATCCCCTTTTTTAAAAGAAAGAGACTGACTATGACTATTAATCATTTCTACACAACCCTTTTTAAATGAAACCAAACATTTATAAATAATCATTTTGAAAATTTGTACATAGGGTTCTCCAAACTGCTTCCTGCTGTTTGTTGATCAAAGCATTTTTAGGGTTCATGGAAACCTCTTGGGGGTCCTGTTCCATCAAACCACATTAGCCTGGAAGGAATCCACAGGTTCCCATCCTCTGTTGAAGCAAAAGCAGAACCTCTTTTCCAAAGCAACAAACCCTTATACTCAAATCTTGAAATTAAGATAACTTAAAATATATATGTTGTTTTAGCCTAGCAGCCTTCAGAATCAAATGTCTTTCTGTAGCCAAAAAATTCAAAGAAAACATAACAATATACATAATCTAGAGTATGTGTAATTTTCATCTTTTCATGGCTCATAATGATGTTCAATTCCATTTTTCTTTTAGGAACCCCAGTTTAATTAATATCCTTAAATTATTTTTTTTAGCTATGACTCTGTCTATCGTTTATCCTCTCTGTCTTAAGCCCATGTACATTTATCAATCTTACTGTAGCCCATTGAGAGGCCTTTTTATCTGAATCTGTCTTTATTGTGTATCTGTAATCCTTTTCTGACCAGAAACAGTTTTTAAAATGCTAAGTGGGCATGGTTAGGACTAACACTGTGACTTTGCCTGTTGACTCTGACCAATTCAACATGGTGGAGGTATGTTAACCATCCCTGTGAGTCATGCTCACCACCGCAGTTCTGGGGGGTAGCAGGTGTATGTCACGATTAAGCAATTAGTAGCACACTGCTCACAAACCCCAGCTAAGTGTTCTGTAGCAGGACCTCTTGAAAGAGCCAGAGCCATTAGTGCCACCAGCACAACCAGGAAGCTGTCTCTTAAAGATGGATGTTTCTGTTCTGCCCAGCCCCACAGCCATTTAGTCCCAAAGAAACAAATAGAGACTTAAATTAATTATAAACTGTTTTTTTTGGTCTATTAGTTCAGGCTAATTATTAACTAACTTTTACAACTTAAATTAACCCATAATTCTTGTCTGTGTTTAGCCACATTATTTGGTACCTTTCTCAGTGAGGCATTCTCAACTTGCTTCCTCTGTGTCTGGCTGGTGACTACATCTCTGCCTTTCATCTTCTCAGAATTTCCCTAGCCTCGTTGTCCTGTTTATACTTACTGCCTGGCTACAGGCCAATCAGCTTTTCATTAAACCAATAGGAATGACAAATCTTTACAGTGTACAAGAGCATTGCACACACCACAACATCACTCTTTAACAGCCCAAGTGCAAGGACTGAGCCCTAAGCAATCTATGACCACCCTGAAAGCAATACTAACAGACACAATTATACTTTTTCAAAGAGCATAGCCCACTGTGTCCCAGCAATGCACACCGGAGTCAAACTTGACCAAGTTGCCTTTCACAGTATTTCTAAATAATTTATTTTCATCTTCTTGCCTCAAATGGGAAACCACTTGAGGGCAATGACTTTTTATAAATGTGTTTCACCCTAGAACTTTACTTTTAACTGATAAGACCACATGTCTTCTCTGTGTGCTCTTGGTACAATTATATACATTTACAGAAAGCAACACAGTATTTTGCAAGGAAAAAAAAGTTGAGTAAAATTAAGTTCAGGTCACTATACTGAAATACAAAGAAAGTTTCTACCTGACTAAGATAAGGCAGGAAAAGAAAGAAACACACATTTAAATAATTAACCAACCACTGTGTGTGTTTATAGATGGGTGAATCCAGTCGTGTGTGTGTGTCTAAATATGGAAGCCTGAGGAGGATGCCAGATATATTTACTACTACTCCCAACCTCATTACTTTGAGACCAGGTCTCTCACTGAACCAGAAGTTCATGGTTTTGGCTCAACTGGCCAGCTAGCGTATGGGATCTGCTTGTTCCTACTTCAGGATGACAGGCCCATATGACCACGACTGGCTTTTTACCTGGATGCTGGAGATTTGTAACTCCTATCCTCATGCTTTCCCATTAAGTACTCTTACTCACTGAGATTCTCCCAAGAGGAAATGGTTTTTAATATTTTAGTAAGTGGGGAGACTTTCTCATTTATCAATCAGTTCTCACTCATCAATCATCTGTGTCTACAGAACCAGGAACCTCTCCCTTCAGCCCTGCCACCTTCTCACTCCATGAGCACATGACTTTGAGATCACCTGGGGACCTGTCCTTACAGGAACTCATGTTCTACTGTCATCATCTTGCATTTTTTAGTAAATTTTATATCAGGAGCCTATTATAGTTTTATTTTATACTGGGCCCCGAAAAGTATTTATCTGATTACCTCTCTTTCAACTCTGCAGATGGCTTATAGCTCAAGTTTGCCTCTAAACAAATTGGGCCTTGCAATCTTTCTAGGCCCAAACACACACACACACACACACACACACACACACACACACAAAACCCCACTTTTCTAAAGAGATCTTCAGAGGGAAAAAAGGGGGGATGAGCTCATAGGAAAATCAACAGTCTCCTTGGAAATTAGTGTCTCAGAAGTCTAGGAGTCTGGAAAGAAGCATATGGGGGGTGGGGTACTGTAAACCACAAGCTCAGGATTCCTGTAACAGTTTAAAAAGCATTCATGGAATAATACAGTATTATAATACAGATTAATGCTAAGATGTGTGGGAGCCCTCTCGCTGAATCCTTACTGACTAGAATCTTATTAGAGTAATGTGTCTGGCTTTACTCTTTACATTGAAAAGATGAGATGTCTGAAAGGAAGAAATAGGAAATAATGAAAAGAGTAGGAAATGGAATGCACTAAAAGTGTTAAAGGCTATGGATCAAATTTTCAAGAAAAGTTTGAGGTTCACAGCTTCTCCAATGTTTGAAGAACTAGCATTTGGACAAATGATTTTATACTCGTACCAAGGATATTCTTTAAGAATGAGATGGGTTTGTGATGATGGGAACTAAGGTAAGGTTCATCTTTGTTTTCAAAGGAGAGGACAAACCTATCAAACAGAAAACTCAATACAGTCAGGTGGTGGTGACACATGCCTTTAGTCCCAGCACTTGGGAGGCAGAGGCAGACAGATCTCAGTGAGTTAGAGGTCAGTCTGGTCTACAAAGCAAGTTCCAGGACAGCTGGAACTGTTACACAGAGAAATCCTTTCTTGAAAAATCAATAATTGCAATAATAATGATAATAATACAAGTTTCTTGACTTGAACAGGGTGAAAGGAATGGTGAGCAGAGGTCAAGATGACAACTTTGAGCACACATTTCAAAATCATCATTAATAATTAGGGGTGAAAGAAAACCAATCGTGTCACTAAGGTTAAGTAGGGAAAAATTGATTACCATGAGAAGGGAGAGAGAAAGAGGGGCAATAGGAACGAAAGCATTCATTTGATTGTTCTCCATTTGTAAATATACAGAAATCTGAGACAGACACAAAGTCAGCATTACTAAAGAAGCTAAAAGCCATTCTTCTTTTCTTGCCTCTCTACTTCACAATGGCCTCTTGTTTCTCTGTGTTTCCCAAAACTTCCTCTGTGTTCTTTTTGGAAAGTCAGTAGGCGAGTCTAGTGGTAGCAAATGTGTGAAGGCACAGTAAAGCCCAGCCCTGCAGAAGCACATTTCCCTCACAGTTGCCCCAGGGGAGCACAGGCTGAATCACTTCCCTGACACCCATTTGTGGAAACTGAAGAGATTTAGGTAAACATCTTAGAAAGACAAATTAACTTACCTTATCCTAGAAATTTTCAGAGTTTGCGTTTAGGAAATGCAATTTAGGAAAAGGAAGGAGAAGGAGAAATGAAGGGAAAAGATGGAAGAAGAAAAGAATGGAAAGCCAAGAGATAGGGAGACAAGAGCAGTGTGGTGGTTTGAGTGAGAATAACCCTCAAGACTCATAGATTTTCATGCCTAGTCCCAGTAAATGGGAATTGTTTGGAAAGGATTAGGAGATGTGACCTTATGGGAGAAGGTGTGTTACTGGGCTGCGCTTTGAGGTTTCAACAGCCCACACCAAATACAGTGCCCTCCTCCCTACCTGTTCCCTGTGGATCAGAAAGTAAACCTCTGAGCTCCTTTCCAGTACCATGCCTGCCTGTGAGTTCCCATGCACCCCATCATGATGATGATGGACTAACCCTCTGAAACTGTGAGCCAGTCCTCAATTAAATGCTTTCTTTTATAAGAGTTGTCTTGGTTGTAGTGTCTCTTCACAGCAACAGAACAGTGACTGGGACAGGCAGTGAGAGAAGCAAAGGGGAGGCGAGGAGGGAAAGGAGAGGGAGGTAATATACAAACAGTCCATTTAATCCCTGCCAGTTCATCTGAATTTTGTTTGTAGGAAGAAACAAAGAGTCATCATTACTGGGTCCTTGCTTTCATTCTCTAACCGACAGTATCACTGCCCCTCCCCTACATTAAAACACAGCACTCTGTGTGTGGACGTGTGAGTAGCGAGATATGCTTTTGAATGTGATGCTTCTTTGTTGAGTGCATGGCCTATGAGAAGAAGAGATATGAAGCGAATGATGCTAGACAGGAAGCCTACAACTGAAATGATGCTTGACGTGAATAAAAAAAGATAAGAAGTGGGAGACAGTGGCAATAATATATCATGCAAAGGAAGAAAGGTTAATGGAGGAAATCAATAGATAGGTACATTCTTAGATTTTCAGTGTGTACTTAGAAAAGACAGTTCATCTAGGCTGTATGAATATAAGCAGATATTTTAAAGCAAAGGACATTTTGTAATTCTGAAGTCAGATGAATACCTCGTTAAACTGGAACTGATGAACAACTAGATATAAGTCACACCAACCCTTGACGTTTTGTTTTAAACCCAGTAGGAATAAGACGTTCTTAGTAATACAGTTATAGTTAAATATTTACAGGCAGGCTCTGTCAATTTGACATAATTTTATCTAAGGTACAGCTAAGAGTAAAAATAAAATAAGTAAATGAAAGTCAAGGCAAACAATTTTATTCCCCACTGCCACAACATAGCTGGAGATGGATCATATGACCAAAGGTAGAAATTAAGCTCACATGGGAAGCATCTCCTTGCCAACTTCACGTTACCTTTAAATCAATAACCAACTGTATTAGTTACTTTTATGTTGCTAGATAAAACAACATGACCAAGGCAACTTATTTCTCTTTGGGCACAAATCTATGGGACACTGTGATAAGCCTATGTATTTATAAAACATAAAAACATAGAGGACATTTTGGTGACCAGAACATTTAGCAAAATAACAACAGGGAATGGCCATTTTCCTTGACTTCTTTTTCTCCATTTCTTTGACTCTCTGTTGCACAATTAAATTTAAGGAATTTCCAGTTACCCCACCTTCAGCAGTGAGTGTTTCAAATGAAGGGTTCAGTGCCAAGTTAGCTGATTAGATTTATGACTCAAGGTTACACACCTTGAGTTAGGAGGAGAGGAGATACCTTTCATCCCTGATGTGAACACTAAATGTATTAAATATGGAGTTCACAGAAGCCGTGATTTATATCCTTATTGGGATGTTGTTTTGAAAGGTTGAAACAATCTAAAAGAAACTATCACTCAAGAATTTAAACAGAAGTTTCAGATGATTTAGGAAGTCAACTCTCAGGGGAGATCACCAAAGAATTGAAACAAGGACTGAAACAAATTCTTGCATGTCAGTGTCCACAGTGATATAGCTCACAGCTGTCCCAGAATGGAGGTAGTGCAGTGACAGTCACATGATGAAAGTTAAACCATAAGGTGAAATGTAACTGACAAATACGAACATGGATGAACCATCGAAACACTATACAAGGACAGATGTCTCATGAATTTATTTTTATGAGATGCCCAGAATATACAAATTCATGAAGACAAAAACAGAATAGCAGTTATTGGGAATGGTGGAAGGAAGATAGGGAGTTGTCAGTAGGTACAGGCTTCCAGCTCAGGATGCTGGAAGAGGACTGGAGGTGCTCTTTTGGGAAGGTTGTACATTCTTGTGAACAGAGGAAAGACCACTGAATTGAATACTTAAAATGATTCAAATTGGGAGTATCATGTTGTGCAAATGTCACTACCAAAAGACTCCTACTCCTACCCATTAGATCTATCTATCTATCTATCTATCTATCTATCTATCTATCTATCTATCTA
>LOEQ01014048.1:0-19315 GCA_001685075.1 Bramus lutescens | reverse complement strand
CCAAGCCTACGTTTGTAACATGAGGGCCTGCTTGTTGGGGTTTCTGTCCTGCCCGGTTCCCACAGTTGTTATGTGTCAAAGAAAAATCACACAAAGTTCTACATAAGTTATAAACTGATTGGCCCATTAGCACAGCCTTCATATTAGCTCTTATAACTTATATTAGCCCATTATTCTTATCTATGTTAGCCACATGGCTTGATAACTTTTCATCAGGGCAGGTCACATCCTCCTTCTTCAGTGTCTGGGCAGAACTGCAGAAAGAGCTTCCTTCTTCCCAGAATACTCCAGCTCTCATTGCCTGCCTCTACTTCCTGTCTGGTTGTCCCGCCTATACCTCCTGCCTTACCATTGGCCAATCAGCATTTATTTAAATAATACGTACATTTTAAAAAACACACTGTCTCTCATTTAGAGGTCATTTTCATCTGAATTTGTCTTTATTGTGTTTCTGTAATTCTTTTCTGACCAGAAGTGCTTCTTAAAATTCTAAGTCCTTCTTATGAACTTTAGTGACACCATTGCTAGGGGAAATATAGCACTGCCTGCTTTGTCCTGCCAAACCTAGCATGGCAGAGATGTTCACTGCCTCTGAGAGCCAAGCACATTGCCCCATTTACAGGCACACAGCATGTCTATGTTGTCATTAAGCAAGTTGTAGCACTTTGTTCACAAACCCCATTTAAATGCTCAGCCTCCTGAAAAAGCCAGAGGTTGTGCTGGCAGCACAGCCCAGAAAACTGGCAGTTTCAAAACTGTGGCTTTTTTTCCTCTCTTAAAGGAGTCGCAGTATGCTGACAGCAAGCCAAGCCCATCCAGGGGAAAAAATACAGCTTAACTTTGTTTTTTAGTGTGTAGAATTTCTTGAAAATCACTCTCAGGTTTTACGTGGATTTTAGTTGGCCACGTAGGAGCCAATTTGTTGTAAGGAGGCCACTTTGTTGTTTTAGCCACTTGGCAGTTCAGACCCTAAATAACCACACAGAAACCATATTATTTAAAACACTGCTTGAGTCATTAGCTCTAGCTTCTTATTGGCTAACTCTTATATCCTAATTTAACCCATTTCCATTAATCTGTGCATCACCACGAGGTTCATGGCCTAGCTGCAAGGTTGCAGTGTCTATTTCTGGAGGGCCTACATGGCTTCTCCTTGACTCTGCCCCTCTTTCTCCCAGCATTCAGTTTAGTTTTCCCTGCCTACCTAAGTTCTGCCCTATAAACAGGCCAAGGCAGTTTCTTTATTCACCAGCTGTACACACAGCATAGAGAGGGGAATTCCAAATCACTTTCTTTTAGTCACACTGCTGATGCAGACATTATAACACAGAGTTACCACAGAAAAACCTGATACACAATACCAAATTTAGTCAGAACCCTTCGATCTCAGCAACTGAACTTCAGGTTCTATATGGAAAAAGTAGAAGTGGACTATTGTAATGTTATTGTAAGGATAAATGCACTGCCAAGCATGGCAGGGACCAATGGTCTGACTTTTTCCTGAAGGTGTCTGTAGTTTCTATAAATAGTTGTGATAAGGCAGTGAGTAAAAAAGTGATGTTATCATCCTCACTATAAAACCTTGTATTAAAGCATAAGGCCAATCCTAAATAGAAGAGTGAGTTGAAGAACTATTCCAGAATCTGACTTGAGATATTGGGCAGAGCAACTAAAGGAAATATTGGAAATCAAGACTGCTGCTGCTGCTCAGAACCACTGGCCATCTAACTTTGGGAATGTAATCAGGATTTCAGATCCCAAACCATCACACGGTATACAGAAAACAAATGATGATAGCAGCCAGATGGTTTAATACATATGCCACCCAAACCTTTTCTCTTTCATTCCTTAAGATCAGGCAAGCATATCTCACAAATACAGAGAACTATTTTCTCTTGTTGTATCCAAACTTTCCACTGATGGGTGCACGGATGTCTTTGAAGATCTCTCAACCTGCTGTGGTCTGCTTCCTTCTTGGGTCTATGTTAGCTTTGGGTTCATAGAAGTGACAATGTTTGTGTCTAGATCCATAAAGATGTGCAACCAAAGGTTAGATTAACAAGCAACAAAGAATCATTTTAGCTCTATTAACACCTCGATACTATCATGACACCACAGTTAATCCATAGAACGCAGTAGTGTCTAGTCATTTTAAACTGAATTTTGCTTGCTATCAGCTGAAGCGTCCGGAGAGGTTTTTGTGACCAGGGCATGTCTGAACTCCCATCTTCTTCTCAGGATTTTCTAACCAGAGTTACCTAACAACAATTTCCACTCCAAGCAGATTGGTCTGGAGTTCATTTTCCCTAACTAAGGGATGCCAATCAGATCTTAAACCTTTAACTCCCCAAACAGGATTTGCATTGGGAAATCTGGGGCACAAAGTTCTTAAAGGACAGAACCATACAAGCCAGGCAAGAGTCCTTGGCTCAGTGCTCTCTGAGCCAGTAAGCAGTTGGCTCCATTTAAATAAGTTAAAAATAGACTAAGCAGCAGTTAAAATTTTCAGCACAGCAAAACGCAGGGAGAACAAGGCTTCTCTTTGATCTCCAAAGGTTTGCTTCATTGAGTCAGATAATGGTGCATGACATGAAGAATGTCAATGATACCGTGGTCTCACATTACCTGAGCTTCAGTTGGTCATCAGTGTAATTTACCTAAGGGCAGCTTGCTGCTGAATAAAGAGCTCAGCTTGAAGTCTTCCAGCTTACACAGCAGTAGTCTCTAGAAATTTTACTGCTGGCAAGGAAACACTTATTTATGGAACCAAGGATCCTCGTTAGCATTTTTTTTTTAACTGGATTGACTTGCAGGCAGGACACTCTTTATTTCTTTGTGTGTAGTGCTACACTGTTCTCCATCACAGGATTCTGGGAAGCCTGCAGAATTTAGGGTGGCTTCTCACTCTAAGAAAAGTAAATGAGGATAAGCATTATTTGCCCTTAAGGGAAACATAAGTTGGCTTCCCTTACAAATGGGATGAAGGATGCAACACTGCTTCCATTTAGCTCAACCAGTACCCAAAGTTCCCAATTAGAATTCAGTGGTCACAACCCCCTTTGGGGGTCAAATGACCATTTCACAGGTGTCATACCTCAAATATCACGCATATTAGATACTTAACTTGCAACTCATGACAGAAGAAAAATTACAGTTTTGAAGTAGCAATGAAAATAATTTTCTAGTTGGGGGAATCAACACAACATCCCAGCATTAGAAAGGTTGAGAACCATTGGTTCAGATCTGTGCATCCAATAGTGATGGGAGGGTTTATAATTCCCAAAGAACATTAAAAAAAAAGTCTAATGTAAAAAAAAATAAATAGCATTACTCTCTCTAAATATTTCTATCATAGTTACACTTCTTTAAATTATATTACTCAATTACTGATTCTTTTTACTTCCAAACACTTTGCAATCCAGATAATCAATGAACTACCTCACCAAATCATCTTTGAGTACAATCATCCAGTTCTGACTTAACTTTTGAAATCTTTGTATCACTGAACATTTAGGGAAAAAGAAGTATTTTTATTCTTGTCATTTATGTTCAATAAAGTTTCCCTAAGTAAAGAATATTAATACCCATTTGTGTCTTCCCATAGGGCAAGAAACCCTGACTGCTCTTAGGACTGGAGAGGGAGGGGGAGAGGGAGTTGGGGGAGTGGGAGGGAAATGGGAGGAGGGGAGGAGGTGGTCATTTTTAATAAATAAATAAAAAGAAAAAAACTGCAAGGGCTAGAGGTAAAATAACTTTCCAATCAGGTGAAAGCCCCCTGCTCAGTCTCCATAGCATTTTATTCGTTCAATCATGTTACAAACAAAAAATGGAATAAAAAATAGTTTTGATATAGGTGGATTTTTCTTTGGGATTCTAGCTCACAAAAATAACATAGAGACTTATTATTAATTACGAAAGCTTGGCCTATAGTGTAGACTTGTCCACCAACTCTTCAACTTACCATTTCTATTCATCAACATATTGCCACGTGACTAGTGGCTTTCACCTCTCTTCCAGCATGTCTTGTTCTTTCTCTGTCTCACTGGCAACTCTACTTGTCTTTTTCTCAGAGCTCTGCCTATCTAGAAGTCCCTGCTACACCTCCTGCCTAGCTATTGGTCATTTAGCTTTTTATTAAGCCAATCACAATGACACGTCTTCATACAGTATAAAAGAATATTTCACAGCAGTGGAGGTAAAAAATTTCCAATCATTCCTTCCTTCAGAAAACAAATAGACAAACAATTCAGGTTTTTCCTGGTGTCCTTTGGCACCTGTCTGCTTTTTTAATCCTATAAATTTATAAATAGGTGTTAATGGTTTTCTTTATGCTTACAGCAGCTTCAGTCCAACCTTGAACTCTGTTGTCATTATCAAGTGTCCTCTGACTGGCACATACACCGTGCACAGGATCAATGATTATTTCAGCACTACCGTTTTTATTTTTCATAGAACATAGTATCTATGAAATAATATTCCATCTTTTTAAACCACTCTTGAGTCTCATGTCTACACTTTAAAACAACAAATGATCAAAAGGATCTTTTCACCAAGTGTTCCTAAGATGACATCCACTCAGCTTCTAATGGAATTCTCAGAAATGGTGCCCAGCATCCCATTAGCTACCTCTGGCCATGATGTCTCAGAACTCACCATCTGTCTCCAGCCTGCTTTTCTTTCCATCTTCTCCTCATGGAAATCAGTCATTCTTTACATTATAGACCTTGTTTTCAAATTCCAGACTTAGGAAAACTTTCTAATTAAGATTCCACCTAATTACCTATTCTGTTATTGGTCTACATTTAATACGCACTTATAAAAATAATCATGATGATACCCTGAGAAGGCTCATCAGCTAATGATGCCTGTTTACAATGCTGCCTACCACCACAGCTCAAGCCCTGAGATTTACGTGGTACAAATAGAACTAATTCCTTCAGGTTGTCCTCTCACCTTGGCATGTAAATAGTGACACACATGTGTCCATACAGCATACACACTTGCACATAAACACCCTACTTGGGGAGGTTATGGAAAAAATGAATAAAATGTAATACAAATTTAAAAATTAATAAACGTGATGATATCAGTTTCATACACAAAAATGTATGATTAGTATCAATAATGTCTATTATATAATTGACTTTATTAAAACAAAAATCATGTCTAGAAGACCAGTTTAAAACTTATTCAGGGTATGGAGAGATGGCTCAGAAGTTAGGAGCAACTGCAGCTTCCAGAGATTGCAAGTTCAATTCCCAGCCTAAGTCAAGAGGCACATAACCACATGTAACCCCAGCACTAGGACATCTGACACCTCTCCTGGCCTCCATGGCACCTGCACACAGTTAGCATACATTCAGACACACAGGAAATAGATCAGTAGATAGGTAAAAAGGCTTATTTGTCATTGTGTATGTCCTTTCCAAAGTCTAGGTGCTGCGGTGATGTGTTCAAATGTGCTGTAGTAAAAGGTACTATGACACCTTTTCCCACTGGTCTGAAAGGAGCAAATGTTTATTTAGGCCCATTTTAGGGGGCTCGGTCCATGGTGGATTGACTCCAGTCTTTAGCCAGGGATTACATGGTGGTAAGGGCTGGAGGTGATCACACCCTGAGGCCGCCTCCATCATGACTGTTCTTAAGATGCACATGAAGGAGGCTTACTGCAGTGCTCATCTGGCTGGCCCTATATCTTCTGCCTCCCACCATGGGAATATGTACTCCCCTCCTCTCAGGTGTGGACAGTCTCCACCATAAAAGCCTGCACTTATTTTTAGAGTTTATAAAAAGAAAAGAAGCATCAAACAGAACATTCATGGGAAACACCCAGAGTTTTCCATGGTTCACTCACTCTTCTACATGCTGGGAACTGTCACCAAACTTTAATTTATTTAAAAAAAGTGTGTTCTGTGTGTGTGTGTGTGTGTGTGTGTGTGTGTTTCTAAATATGCCAGGGCATACTTGTGGCAGAGGACAACTTTAAGGTCTTGTACCATTGGATTCCCAAGGACTGAACTTGGGAACCATCTATTCCAGGTTGGCAGGAAGGGTCTTCACACGCTGAGCCACTCCACTTGCCCTCCCAGTATTAAAATAATCATTCATGGTGATGACAACATCATTACTATTGGTAAAGCAGCATTTTGCCTCATAGGAAAGACTCATAGTGCTATTATTCTATATCTATAAATATATTCAGTCACGAATGTGGCTGTTAATGTTCCTGGACCTTATTTTCAATGTCCTAAAGCCCAATTTCCTTTTCACTACATGCCTACTATGTCCTCATTGCTTCTCTGAAACAGCAGATGTCAATTTGATATCTTTTAATCCATCACATGGCTATGCCTGAGATAACTGTAAAGTCAAACTTGATGTCTTCATAGTTCGGAGATGAGGCTTTCAGGGCTCTTTACAATGTGACACCATGAAATGAAGTATCTTTAAAGTGGCCTTCTGCTTTCCTATTTCCTAACGTCTGAATGAAATAGATGATCACTTTGAGGATTTGGAGAATAACATTAAAGTAGACATTTGAAAAAGAAATGCGCTTTGAAGGGAGGAGCTGTTATGACAGAGGAGGAGACTGGAGAGGCCAGAGCTCGGCATGAGTCCTGGGTGGCACCTTGTGCTCCTTTGGAGCTAGAAGCTTTCAGATTCACAGCAATTTTAAGACGGGGCTCAGTCTGTGGGTCATGAAGAGATGCTGACCATCATTCAAAAACCACTCTCAGCCTGTCACAGTCAGCCTTCTGTATGACCACACCCAGCTACTTTCAGAAGACTCCAAAAATTGTAATCCCCCCCCCAACTCTGAGCAGAGAGAACAGAATTTACACTGCCAGAGTTTTAACCTTCAAGACCTGAGCTATGTTGAAATAGATCTTTTAAGGTTACATATTGGCATAAAAATACATTTAAATTGGAGTTCAAATCAATGCCCATATCTGTTTGTTTCTTACAAGAATAATGCCTTAAAGTACAAAACAATGCAATTTAACTCAGCTTAGTAATTATTAGAGCATGCTATGCAATCCATGTGCAAAGCCCATTTTAATGTAAAAGTAGATGAGAACATACTGACAGAGGTAAAAATGTCCAGCCAGGTAACTTGCCTGTGAGAAAGAGTAAGAGTATTATAGAAACAAAAGGATTAGAGGAGAGAACCCTAGGGATGTTTGGAGCATTTAGAATGTGCAAAACTAGAGGCCATAGACTGCTGTAAATCATCCTAAGTTATGACAGCAGGAAGCACTCCACTAAGCAGGCGCTTTAGAAAACAAGGAATGAAATAAACCTTGGAAAGAGCATGTTTAGGGGAAGAGTATGTTTATTATATTTAAGTCGATCAGCTTTCTTAAAATTCCACACATAATTATTCTTTCCCTTTAATATTGCACACCTAGAATTGTTACTGTATATCCATTAGGGCACAGTTCTTTATGTGGTTCAACTTTACTTAAAATAGCCTAGGAATAATGATGTTTGTCTGCAAAATTGCTCCGTGAAGCCGAACATGTGTGTGTGCATGTGTGTATAAGTATAAATGTGTCTATATCTAGACCTATATGTACATTTGTGCATATGTGTAAGTGTATATGTATATATGGGTATTTACAGCCATTTGTGTAAATGTGGTATGTGTATGCATGTGTGAGTATAAGAGTAAATGTGTATACATTTATGAGCATATGCATATATCTGCATACATATATGTACTTACGTGTGTCCATGAATGTATGCATATATGTGTGTATGTATTGTGTACTGTATACTTGTATGTTTATATGTAATATGTATATATGTGTATGAATGTGTTATGCACTTTTACCTTAAAATAATATTGACCAACATTATTAAATCTTGCCTATAGCTACAGTATATTAGTATAGAAGAAAATCAAATAAAAATATTATTTTTTGCTCATCAAGGCCTGATCTCTTCAAGGTCACATTTAATCAAGGTGAACTTCACACTACATAGACAGCTACAAAGCAAAACAAGAATAGATGGGGGCTTTTAAAGGATTAAAAGGTAGATGGGTCCGCCACTCACAGGAATATAGGCAGTTTCATTTTGATCTGTTTTGATTGGTATTGCGATCATTCTTTTGGATTTAAAATAACTTGTTCTAATAAGATACCCCTGCCCAAGGAGGAAACATTCAAGGGAAAAGAATATTTCTCGAAGCTGCAATTGGTGTCATGATTGGAGGCATTTGATTGACAGCTGGCAGAGGTTCCCAGAGAAGAACAGAGGCTGGAAGCAACGTACCACACAAGGGGCAGCATCACATTCTCTGATTGGCCTGGTATTGGGCATAACTAATCTCACACTTCAAACACTAACTATTTATTTCATTTGTCTAGCTTAGGCTACAATTATTTCATTCTCTGAGTTTCTGTTACAGCAAGTAGGCAGAATGATTCTGCTACTTCAAGTATGATACATTGTAAGCAAGGGTTTTTTTTTCCCCCTACAGTCACGCTCCAATAATCATTCAGAGGTTAAATATTAATTACAAATGCTCGACTGAGAGCTCAAGCTTGTTAGTAGTTCTTACACCTAAATTAGACCATATTTTCTTATATATGCTTTGCCGTGTGGCTTGGTTAGTACCTTTTCCCTTGCTCTCTCTGTGTCTGCCAGTGACTCTGACTCTGCCCTTCTTCATGCCAGTATCCTCATCTTGATTGCTCGCTTATGCTTCTTGCCTGGATACTGGCCAATCAGTGTTTTATTAAACCAGTTCAAGAGACAAATATTTACAGTGCACAAAAGAATAATTCCACTGCAATACATGCATGTGAATGAGCCAGCATAGGAATGTAATGGAAGCCATTCTTTTTCCTCTCCCATTCCACAGCCATCAGTCTCCTTATAAACTCAATGTATAGACTGGTTTGGAGCTGGAATAAAACATTAAGTAAGAGTTCCCCACTTTATTATGTTATTATTTCACTTCTCTTTGGGGATATATTTATAGAATGATTTTAAAACAGTAATATAAACATAGAAGATACAGCAGAGTTTCAATGACCCAGCCCAGAATCAGCTGACTACCTTTACCTGGGTATGAAGTAAATCAGATCCTCATTCTCACAAGAATATGCATCAGAAAAAGCTTCAACCAGAGCCATGAATAATAATAAGAGACAGAGTGACCTGGACAAGGTAACCTCGAAGACCCCAATGGAGCTAATTCTTCCAATCTCCCACAGTTCTACAGTCTCCAAAAAGCATTTTCAAATATAAATAAACAAATAAATACATCGCTGTAAGTCTGAATGTTGGGAATTCAGTGGCTCCTACAATTTCCTTCAGGAAATGAGCATATGAGGGAAGATTCAAACCACAGCAAACGTCTACAATGAACCATGATTCCTTACTCTACTTTTCCTCCTGTTTGTCCCTGGCCACAAATAAATTTATTTTATATTTCAGACCAGCAGGCTCTTATCTTATCTTCTTCTTGTGTTCCAAAACATCATCTCCACAGGCTAGCCATACACTGGATCATGATTCAGAAAGTATTCAACCTCCTATTTCTCTTGCTGGATGATGCAACTATTTCTTTCTCATAATCTTATAAAAAGTTATCAAGTAGTATCAATTTGCAACGTTGGGAAAACCATCTCATTTTGCCAGACATAGGATGGATTCAGGCCGTAGTCTGCACTTGGTCCACAGTTGACAGTTGGCCATTATCACCTACGCTATGAGCCACATGAAGCCAGGTTCTCATCCCTCCAGTGTCTCAGACTTAAGGCACTCACAGTGGGTGTAGAAACACTGCTCCTCCTATGCATAGTTTGACCATCACCTCTGGGATGTTCTACTAGCTCTCTGCCCTTTTTCAGACATCATTCTAGGAATGATGGTAACTCTCCAAGGACTCTCAAAGCAGAGGCTTCAGTTTCTCATCTCTATCCTCTGCACCCTCCAATATATGCAAATGAGTTACTTTTCAATTATTTGACACATGAGGTCAGCCTTCATTCCCAACTTTCTCCCTCTTTGACCCTCTCATTGGTGGATACAAGGCAGGGAAGTATAGAGTTCAAAAATGTTTGAAATTCAGACATTGCTTTCTAAGGAATTCAACAGATGCCTGGATGGAAACATGTCACTTGCATTATCTTATAAAAATTAATAATGAATTAAACAACACAAATCAAAGTCATCAAATTGTTCTAAATTCTACCAGAGTCTGGATATAATAGCATTTGTGATGATCATCTGTGAATTGCAAGAGCCATTGTGTCATGTAAACTTGTATTCACAGAGTCAGGCTGAATTCAGCTTTAGAAGACTAAAGTGCTGTACCAGAAACACCAATGTTCATTCTTTCAGGTGGGTTCTGAAGAGTCACGCATTGTCAACATAGTTATCTTCTGCTCAAACAAAAAAACTATAGAACTCACCAGGGACAGACTTGTGTTAGGACAAGAAACAGAGTGTTGTTTGTGTTCTTAGCCTTCACACAAAGAGATGATCTGTGCATCACTACATAAACATACATAACTCTATGTTTTGTTTATCCATTCACTAAATCAGATACATACATATAACTTGAACCAGTACATTTTGTCACATATAGGAAATTAAATTATTTATAAAACCAGGTACCTAATCAAAGCATGAGTCTAGTTACCAAATAACCTTAGAGAAGTCCTATCTGAAACACAAAATTATCTATTGCCCTTCTAGTGCTGACAGAAAAAGATGTGTGCATCTTTAAATTCATGTCCTGTCTTTGTATGGAAAGACTTTATAGCCTCAATCCCACAGATTTCATAATTGTACACTAAATAGACATTTCAGCTGATGATTTTACATCTCAGTATTATTCAGAGCTGTACCATATATTATATGTAATGATAGATTTTCAAGAATTTATTCATTTTTAAAATGAGGATAGCAAAAGTACCAAGTTTATAAAACTATGATGAGACATATTAATGCACACAAAATAACAAGATTGTTTTGTGCAAGCAATAGAAGCAGTGTTTTCTCTTGTACTTTGTAAAAGAAAGGAAAACCCCATCTCAATGTCATTCTTGGATTAAGAACTTATAGGTATTTTCTTCACTTTGATAAAAATTCTCTTTAAAATGCTCTTTTTCCTGCTCATATGTTACCACACACTTGCTAGATTATTGAATAGTCACCATTCCTCATTTCCCTTTAGAGTTCTTGAGTCTCGGAGTCCTCCTGGGTTGAATTATGTGTAACGCATTTTGTTAATTTACTTTCTGTCTATAGTTGACCATATAAGAAACAAAGCATTGGCTTAACGAGGGACAACATTGGTATATGGGAAAAGGCAGTAGGGTAGAGAGAGAATTAACCTACAGGAAGGGTGTGTACAAAAGCTCTATGGAGACCTATCTCAGCCTCACTAAGAATAAAACTGGAAAGCACATGGAATATGAAAAAAGGGGAGTTAATTTCTTTATTTTTTAATCTTCCTTTCTTTTCTTTTTAATCAGAGGACAATGCTATTCCCTTAAAACAGGAACTTATGGTGGTTTGAAAGAAAATGGCACCTACAAGGAATGGCACTATTAGGAGGTATGGCTTTACTGAAGTAGGTATAGCCTTGTTGATGGAAATATGTTCAAGCTATGTCTAGTCTGGCACAGAGTTGCTTATGCTGCCTGTGAATCAAGATGTAGAATGCACAGCTCCTTCTTCAGCACCAAGTCTGCTTATACATAGCCTAAGACTTATGGGTGGCACCAGCAACAAACAAGCATTAACCTAGCACCAAAGCCTATCTTGAGATATTTATCATGGTATTCTCTGTAGTAAAATGTGCAACCTTTAAGAATCTCAGTCTTGGCTTGAAATCATGACCTATTAAATATTTGAATGTCAAGAAGGTAACCAATCTCAGATGGTGTACTTAGAGATAGAAATTTCACTCCCACCTTAAAGAAGTTACTAGAGATCAACAAAAGAAATTAATTTTAACACAAGCCTTGGCTAGTTAATTGTTCATGACAAACATAGAAGCCAGATAATGAACCAGGGGAGAATATGTGGTTTCTCTAGCAGAATGTGACTTGATGGTATGCAGCTGAGTACACCCTAGATTTTTATTCCAGGAAAAAGAAATTGGGAGAAGGTTGAAAAAATCTGTGGAGACATGGTGCATCTCTATGATGGATATAGCAAAAATTTGTATCTTTTCTAACCAAAGGCTCGCATACCACCAGTCAATTTTGGTTTTTTGGGTTTTTTTTGGGGGGGGGGTTGGCTCCTTGATTTAAATTTCCATGTTATAAACCAAGTGCTCATTTACAAGTATCACATAAGCAATTTCAGTGTATCAGACTGAACAATATTTTTACTTTTCTCAAATGGGGAACTACTGTATGTTTTACAGACAAGAGACAGAGGACTGCAGATCTCTGAAACATGTGGAAAGGTGTAACTGCAAAGGAGGTAGGAATGGAATGCTGGGGCTTAGACATGATTCGGTTGGAGAAGTCTTTTAAAGGGTGCATGCATTTAAGAAAATTTTAAGACTATCTGAATTTGCTTCGTTGGAAGTTATTTCTACTCTCTTTATAAAAGATAGAATAAGAATGAACTTGAGAAAGGTAGACTAGTTCCTTGACTTGATTTATTCTATCTGTGCCTGCAAGTTATGACAATATTGTTCTTGACATGGTTTAAAAACTAAGTGTCCTGACTTCCATTCTTCAGGTTCTGTGAAACTTACTTATCCCATGATGGAAAGTTGGTCTTTGGTGCCTCCTCCCCATCCCTCATACAGACTAATGCTTATGTTTCTCATAGTCCAAAACCACACATTGCAATCACATCATCACTCGCTTGACCTGTTTGGGAAAATAATTCTTGAAAGCTGTTAGACATTGCCGTACAGAAAGTTGACATGAAGTAATGAACAATCGAAGCAAACACTATTCAGAACATATTCTCAGCCTGCACAATCTATTTTAGACAAACAATGGGAAGCTTTAAATACACAGTGTGTCATGGTGGCTCTTTTGAAATGAAATCTTTCAGGTGACAGAGAGAATTGTTTGCTCTTCCTCACAAGGTCACAGGGGAGAAAGAACAAATTTCTCTGATGTGCTACCACAAAAGGGAAAAAGAATAACATGGACATGACCTCAGCAGTGTAAGAACCAATTTGTTCTTCTCTTAAGTGTTGGCTTTTATTTGTTTAGATGGTGATAAATTATCCTCAGTAACTTGGCAGCATTTCCATATGATTAATCTTCCTCTTAAAACCATATCTCTTTTTATTAGGCTATTACTTTGTATGTCTCAATGTAAAATAAATCTCAATACCACATATACTCATAAGAGCATACTACTTTGTGCATCAACCCAAATGATAGAATTTAAAATTTAATAGTTTGATGAATAGAATAAATTAAACTGCGTCATATGTTTCTAAAATATCATTATACACATTATATCTTCTACATGAAAATTTTCTCCTTCCTATAACAGAAAACTTAAGAGGAAAAAAAAAGCAAAACTCTTTTCTGTCACCATACCTGCAATACTCAAAGGTACAGCTGAAGAGTCAACCTATTTGGAACTGATCAACAGAATCACACACAGGACAAGTAAGTCTAAAGCAGTTAATGAAGTATCCAAGAACTGTAAGTAATAGAATTCTATTATCTATTTTGTCATCACTGAACTGATTTTAAAAAGCCAAGAAAACAAATGAACAAACACCCAAAACCTTCAAAACACACCCAGAGTAGCTTAGCTCATCAGCATATGTAAAGTAATTCAGAGCTGAAGACATTCACATCCTTGGCCTGAACTCTACTTTTATATATAAACACTGTAATGGTTTATGCCAACTATCAACTTGATGAGATATAAAGTCACTTGGTCTCTGAGAACACAGAAGGTAGGAACGAGTATCTTCATAACTTTAATTGAGGTAGGAAGACCTATCTACTATGTGTGGCACTATTCTCTGGACTGGAATACTGATTTGCACAGAGAGAAGAAAGCTAGCTGAGCATCAGAATTAATCACATTCTGCTTCCAAAGCTAGCATTGTCATGACTTCCTTGAATTGAGAGCTAAAACAAACTCCTTCTCTCTTAAGGTGTCTTTACCACAATATTTTTATCATAGCAATGGAGAAGCTTGTCTGGAATTAAGCAGTAAGAGGTAATCATAGTTGGTCTCTCTGCTTCCTCTTACAGATTTCTATTACTACTAATTCTTTCTCGAAAATTGAAGCAAACTGACGTTCATATAATACAGTGTACAGCTCCTCAGTGTTTTAGGGGTAGAGCTTGAAAGATTATTAGAATATAAAATTCCTAAATACATCTACTTTCACCATTCCACTATAACACAACACCCACTGTAACACCGTAAGATGAAGAAATTCACATTTTCTCACAGGGAAAGATAATGCAACATCTCACCTATCACTTCACAAGGTAAACCATGATTGAGCAAGCAATATTAATCCATCAACATTATTGGTATATATGTATCTGTAGATTTATGTGTAGCAATTAATGTGTAGCAAATAATGCTGTGATGGTTTCCACACCCAGCAAGGAAACCTAGATCAGTCATCACAGATTCATTGTCTACACAATAAACACTATCTCCATGGCTCTTCCCCCAACAACACCAAGAGTTACCAAGTTATTTTGTTGTTTTTTTCTTTCCCTATGTGAAAAATCTCAAACTCTATCCCTAAATTACCAAGGCCTAAAAAGGCCTGTCTCCATGGTGCTGCTTCAGAATCTTTTGTTCATTGTTATTAAACACAGGGATACATGACTGAGTCCTTTGTTTTCCAGGTTCCCATCATGGATCCACTTGCTACACTATGAAGCCATACATGGTTACAGCAAGCCAAGTATGCAGTCCATTATAATGATTCAGTGACGTACTTAGTTTAGTTTCATAGAACACAAACTTGTGGAAAACCTGTTAGCTCACATTTGAAAATAGTTGATATTAAGGCCATGTCTCCTAATTAGAGTGCTCCTGAATACTATGACTTCTCCCTTCTCCTAGTGTAAAATGAAAAATCATTTCCAGCAGATTATTTGATCTCTCCATTTTCTGAACCTCTAAAATGGGAAAATCATGAAAAGGTTGGTTCTTAAAATGGCTTCTATTTTAAGGCATTTATCATACATCTGAAGATATCACAGAAAATAATTGGTTATTATTTTGCAGCCAGCAGTAGAATTTAACATTCTGTTAAGCGAGATGCTTTCGCATAATAGAGAACATTATGTATACAGTGAAGGCCCATTGCAGACTATTCAGTTGACTAACATAATGGCATGTATCTATCTAGTAAACCCTCAGTGCGTATTTTATGAACAGACCCAGAATGCATATTTTCTAGACACTCCTTGGAGTTATTTCATCTTGTCCTTTCCTATAGTGAAAGATTCAACAGGACCATTGTATCTTGTGTGAATTCCCATGATGGCACCTGGGTTCTGAAAAATCATTTGTCAATAGTCAGTGTCTAATCTGAGTTGTTCTTTTGAAAGATTCACAGATTTGCCTAACTTATTCTCAGACATACCTGGCAAACCAGGAACTTTCTTGTGGCTGAGAATTGCTTAGGTAATGGTTCCTTCAAACAAGTCCAGATAAAAGGTTTTGGTATGTGGAATTTGATGAACAATGTCTATCAGATAACATCTTTCACAGTGAACACCAAATGATTGTATTCTCTCAGAGCATCACAATTGGCTTTTCTCTCTTTATGGTCCAGTCACAGGAGAGAAACTAATTTATTACAGATAAAGTCTGTCAGTACAATATAGAATAACTTACCCAAGACTGAATCTTTACTGGGGCTGCTTTCTTTGAATTCTTTGCAGATGTTTGATGTGGGATTCCCTTCTGTATGCTGTGAATATGTTTTATTGCCATTGGCTAATGAATAAAACTGCTTTGGCAGATATCAGGGCAAAATACAGCCAGGATGGAAGAGATACATAGAGAGAGTAGGTGGAGTCAAAGAGCTACCATGTCGTCGCCAAAGGAGACATACGCCCAGGAACCTTACCTGCAAACCATGAGGCTCGTGGTAAATTACAAAATAATAAAAATGAGCTAATTGTTAATTTAAGGTGTAAGAGTTAGTTAATAAGAAGCCTGAACTAAGAGGTCAAGCAGTGTTTTAGTTAATACAATTTCGGTGTTATTATTCATGTCCAAGCAACTGGGAAACAGATGCTCAAGCAGTCTACATCTACAAAGTGGCACACCAATGTGGGCTGACTACATTCATATAAAACCCAAGAGAGCTTAAAAAGGAATTCTAGGCAAAATAAACACACAAACATAACAACAACTAAACAACAGTTTAGTGCAGCTTCTTGGTAGCCATATATATATATTTGGATTGGCTCTGTTTGCTGGCAGCAATAAGGAGTGCCGTGGCTCCCTTAAGAGAGGTTTTCTTGACTCAGCATTGGCATCGAAGGCTGCATGCCTTCCTTAGGGGAGGCCTTCCTGGTTCATGCTAGTTTAACAAACAGCTCTGGCTCTTTCAGGTGGCTGAGAACTTAAATGGGGTCTAAGAGCAGTGTGTTACAAATTGCTTAATGGTGACATATTCCCACTGAGACCCTGGAGCTAACGCAGTGTGCACTGCTATCAGAGGCAGTGAACATGCTTCTGCCATATTATACTTGACCCAGCCAACAGGCAAGGCTGCAGAGTTGGTCCTAGCCTTACCTGCTTAGCATTTAAAATTAAAAAAGTGCTCTTGGTCAGAAAATAATTACAGATATTCACACATTAGAGACAGATTCAGATAAAAAGACCTCTGAATGTGTCATAGTGTTGGATAAGTGTACGCATGCTTGAAAGAGAGAGGAAAAAGAGTATAGACTGTTATAATATAAAAGAGTACTGGCAATCATAGATTAAAGAAGTAAAGATAATGAAATAAATATTAAACTTGTAGAAAAGGTAACAGAATAAAGAAAATTAAGCCACATAAAGATGGAATATAAGCAGATAGTCTGGATTGTGCATATTATTGTGGAGTTTTTGAAAATTTTTGACTGGGAATGAGCTAATTACAGAGAGACATATTTTATGCACTACTTAGTTAAACTAATATATATACATATATATATATATATTAAAGTCTATTGACTTCAAAATGTGGGTCTAAGGATATGTTACTTTAGAAAAGAGGTTAGATTCTGCTTTTGTTTCCACAGAGGAAAAATAGCTATGGATTTCTTGCCATCTAATATGGTTTGATCAAACAAGACGCCCTGAAGCAATGGCCCAGATGGTCCAACATCCATGACAACTTCAGAACTGCTGACTGAGATGGATACCTCATAAAAGACCTGTTTAACAGCAAACCCAATCAGCAAGAAGTAGCCTAGAAAACAACTTCCAAATTCCCTAAATGATTGTTCATAAATATTTATTTACATTTAAAGGGAGATATGCTATATAGATGAATACTTTGCATTGATATGAATCTTGGTTTAGCAATAAAAATTTAAGGTGAGTTTTGTTTTATGTATATTTTAGCTCTTGATTAAGGTATTGTACTTGTGCATCTCATTTCAAAATGTAATTTATAATTAAGAAATACAGGTTAATAGTCATCTATAATCGTCAAGCTTGTAGTCATGTTTAGGTTTTCTAGATCTACAGAGATGTATTTCAGATGGATAGAAGTTATTCAAATCTTTCAAAGGCTTACAGAATGTGGCATTTAAATGTTTTAAAAACTTAAGACTTTTCCTGACAATAAGACACTCTTTTCCTGGCAGCACCAATCTACTTCAAGAGGATGATAGGCATCAAAGAGGCTCCTTATGGAGTTTGCAAGCCATTTGGGCAAGAAACTACTCTTGCTTGGACTGCTTTATGGTATGCTGTATAAACTGAAATACAGGGTCCACAGAAAAATAACTGCTGAGCTTTCCTAAGGTAGATGAGATAGTCCTTCAGGGTTCCTGTTTCGTGAGAGAACTGCCAGATATTTTCCAGCACACAGAAGAAGGCAACTGATGAATTTTGCCAGTACAAGGCATCAGAAATCTTCAAATTTCTTGCTTCATGGAAAAGTCTGCCAGATACTCTGGGCCTGTAGACTGAAGATGGATGCCCCAATGTTACAGAAAAACTTTAGGTGACTGTCCAGGCAGCGAGATGCCTGTCAATTCTAGAGTTTTGGAAGTTGCTTACAATGTACTTCCTGTTTACTTAAGTCTTATTATAGCCTTCTGGATTCTTTGATGGATTAGAAGAATTGATACTTATAACTATAGTTTTTCTTAGTTATGATAAAAGATAAAGTAGATAGAAATATTGTAACTATAATTCTTGCTTGATACCTGTTTTGTTATATGTAATTTTACTACATTAAAGTTAAAACCTTCCTTCTTATTTAGACAGAAAAGGGGAGGTAATGTGGAATTCCCCTCTGTATGCTGTGAATATGTCTTATTACCATGGGTTAATGAATAAAGCTGCTTTGGCCTATAGCAGGGCAGAATATACAGAATATAGCCAGGCTAGAAGAGATATACAGTGTAGTCAAAGAGATGCCATTTAGTCGCTGAAGGATACAGATGTGCAGGAACCTTACTGGTAAACCACAAGGCTCATGGTAAAATACAAAATAATAGAAATTGTTTAATTTAAGATGTAAGAATTAGTTAATAAGAAACCTGAGCTATTCGGATGATAATAGGCCTAGCAGAATTTTTATTTTTTTAGATCGGCCTGGCCTCAAGCTCACTCCATCTGCCTCTGCCTCCTGAGTGCTGGGATTAAAGGAGTGTGCTACCTCCTCCTGGCCCCCAATCAGTACTTTAATTAAAACAGTTCTGTGTGATTATTCAGGTGTGAGCAGCCAAGAAACAGATGAGGAAGTGGTCTCCACTTACAGATGTCAGCTGTACATTCTGTCATCTGGGGGATATTTTGTAATCTAGATCATATGACTAAAGTGGCAGGCTTGCTTGTACCATAGCTTAGATAGGACACAGAAACTTTTATCTTTGCATCACTGAACATGTCAGACAGAAGACCTGACCACTGTGTCCTTAAAACACTGAGGAGACATACTAATTATTCTCTCGGCCTAAGTGGTGGCTTAAAGAACATAAATTCACCATTGTCTTTAAGATCTCCTGAAGTAGCTACTGTCTGTAAGGTCCTTGGCCCAGGAACAGTTCAAGCTCCTGCACTAAGGTTAACTACCCAGGGGGGTGAATGCCTGCCTGCCAGGCAGGCCAGAAGGTCCCTGCAAGGGAGTGCAGGGCACCTTCAGCTTCTG
>LOEQ01014046.1:0-19328 GCA_001685075.1 Bramus lutescens | reverse complement strand
CCCATTAATCAGCCAATCAGCTCTCAGTATTTATCAAGCTTCTGTTCACTAGCATGGTATAACAGCAAAAGCCAGCTCTGTTTCAGAGGCGGTCAATACCGTGTGGGTTGAGTGTAGTTGTGGCTTACGGCTATCGAGTCCTGGGGCTGCAGGAGTTACAGTCAGTTCAAATGTTTATTTGGTTCTGGAAGCAGCAGAGTCTGGAGAGTTACAGAGTCCTGCATTCTGTCTCCAGGCTTTACCACTTACTGGCAGTATGTCCCTTCCTCTCGGAGTGGGCTGGTTATGTCGTCTGCTAACTGAGGGTTCTGATCTTGGGGCCCTTTCACTCTGCTAGGTAAATGTAAAGTCTGTAAATATGCCACCTAGGAGGGAGCTCCTGAGGTATATTATTCAGTGATGCCGCTTTTTTTTTTCAAACAAGTACATGAACTGTTGTTTGAAAAAGGAGGGATTTGTTCCCACCCTTTTGACTCTTCTTCCAGAGAAAGTATGTTTCAGATCAGGCGGTTGTTCACACTCTACTGTAAGATCCCAACCCCACAGAGATCTGCTTAATTCCCCTGGACAAAACCCCACTGACCTCAGGACAGTGCCTTAGGTACCTTTACTGGGGGATGTGGGTCATTTGGGAGCGCACCAACACCGTGTGCTTGCACTATGGGAGAACAACACCGATTCTCTCAGTAGCGGGTGGGGAGTGAGAGATGATGGCGAAAGTTGGAGCAGCCCAAATAAGGAAGGAAGGATGGACTCAAAGCAGATGGCTCCAGTGGAGAAGACATCCTTATACACACCAGAGGCTCACCTCCCCATCAGCATAGAAAGCTCAAGAGTAAAAGGAGGCACTGTTTTCTTCCCCACATTGCCACATATGCCAAACTGTAGAGCAGACTATATGTCATTTGTTGAGGTCACATGAGTTCAGGAAAGCTGCGAAGACCAGAGCATGCTGGCATCCAGGGATTTGTTGATTGGTTAATTGATTGATGTATGTCGAGATAGGGTTTTGCTATGTAGTTCAAGTTTTCCTGAAACCCTTGATCCTCTTGCCTCTTTCTACTTCTTGGGTGTCAGACTCACAAGCATGTGACACCACACCTACGTAGGCGATCACTCATTTTCTCCATCTAGAGCACAGAGTCTCAAAATCAAGGTCCTCTGATGCAGTATTTAAACCAAGGATTTGACACCCAGGAGCTTCTAACACTTTAGAGTTGTACCTAATTGACCCAGACTCAACCATTTTTACTTCTAGTGTTTCTAGTCTGAAAGTTTTGTCCTCTTGTCTCATATTTATTTTAATATTTATCATTTTCTATGCTAATTTACAAGATTAAAAAGATTAATATACAAAATTAAAAAGTTGCTCCAAGATGCCTGTGTTAACACTCATAGGCAGAAAAACATTTATACCCATAAGAGACTTATCATGTTATCAACATTCCATATGTTGAACTGTATAAGAATTTGCCAAGGTCATATTTAACAGTAGAGAGATTTAATATGTGGAAAAACTCAGACAGAGAAATCAGCGAATTATTTTTTGTAATGAAGGAAGTGAATTAGATGAGTTCGTTTCAGATGGCTGGGCTTCTTTCGGAATATACTGGCTCCCTTAAATTCTTTTTTTCAATCTTTTTTCTCGTTTAGACATCTTCCTTTTTAACTATTAATTGCCGAGTACATATTCCATACAAGAAATATGGAGCCTGTCACTGGCTTTATCAAACTTACAACTGAGTTGAAGAGGCAGGATAGTTCTCTGGGAATGATAAGGCAGCTTCTCTAAATCTGAAATGTGTAAGACAACTTGAGAGAATCACATGAGAACTAGATGAGCTCTCACAAAAGACATCACCAAGTGAGCCCAGGATAAAAGACCTGGGTTGAGGCACTAAGGTACACCCAGAGTGAAGATATGGGGTTCCTGCAGCTTAGATAAAAGGCTAATGGAGGGGGCAAAAAGAGGGAATTTGAGGTGGAGGGAGGGAGTGGATTTTAATGGAGTCTGGATTGTTTTGGTGCCTGAGGAGTTGATGGCTTTGGATGGATTTCTTTGGGGAACGAAGGGTTGCAAGGTCAGGAGGGAAGGTGGGGGATTCTTGGAAGAGTCCCAGTCTTCCTTCTGTCATATGATAGTTAGCATCCCTCTCCCTCTGACCTGTGACGGGTTTATTCGCAGTTTATAAGGAACTTTCGTTATATCCCAAATGGCGAAAAGCAAGTAGAAACTGAATTCTGCCCCAAGAAGTCTTGCTTCTGAGTTATTAAGTTTCAATGCTTTCCAAAGTGCTTTTGTGTCTGTTGTTTTCACTAAATGTTCTCCATGATCCAAGAAAGTCAAGAACTGTATTTCCCTGTGTTGTGATGAAGACAAGGTCTACAGAAGATGAATGGCTTGCCCAGTGTGCCTTAGCTAGTGTGTGGTGGTGCTGAATTACTGTCCTGACTTCAGTAACTGTTGTCAGAAATATGAAGAAGCAATATTGATAAACTGTATAGAAAGTTAGAGACTAATAATGATATGTTGATACAGGGCATGCACTTGTAAAAGTCTTTTCAAGTCTGATCACCAACCACAGGTCCTGAGTGTTGGGTATACTGTGAAGGTGATTGTTAATGTCCTTTATCTTTCTGCTGTCCTTAAAATAGGGGCTGCTCCCAAATGTCTGTGGAAATGGTCAGGCCATATCATTGTTACTTCTAAGTCAATAGCTAACATCCTACTTAAGTTCAGTTATTTATCTTCTGAGGTTTGATTTCTCGATGCACACTACCATCTTGATGTTAGTGCATGGTAGCTAGTATTTAATGTACAAATGTATCCCTTTCAAAAGGAGAGATTTGAGATCAAAGACAATAAAGCTAACTTAGGTTCATTTTTGCTATAATTTGTAAAATTCCATTTATTGGTCTGTTTATTATGTTTAAATAACAGAAACACATTCAAACTACAGAATTTGTTAAGAAAAAAAACAGGGACTAAAAATGAATTTATTGAACTATGTAGCTAAGGGTTCTTCCCCGAGAAGTAGCTCTGGGATTACTTGTCCCAAGCGTCGATGGACACAGATAAATATGCAAGCTTTTCCTCAGCTGGTCATGGCTTACACATTCTTACTGGCTCTTTGGATACTGGGCTGTTCCTGGACCAATATCAGGATCTGACAATGGGGATTTCTGACCAGGTGGGTCCTGGGACTTAGACCTTGGAGGATGTCAGAGGAATATTAACTGGCTGGTAATTCTATCCAGTCACGTGGAGTAGAGAAGACATCTTCCAAATAGAGAACTGATATATCCAGAAGGGAGGAGGGGAGTCTGTGATGTATCCAGAAGGGAGGAGGGGAGTCTGGCAAGGCAGGTACAAAAGGTGCCCACTGATAGTGGTCTTGGCACCTTAGACATTGTAATAGAGTTCCAATGAGATTAGCAAGGGAGATAAAGCCTCAAGGAATCTTAAACCACAGGTCAACTTTCCTTCAAAACAAATTGTCTGACTTTCTCCCCTAAGTTGAAAAAGTCTCACCATCTGTAAAATGAGACAGTAATTACCATGTAAGATGAGATATTTCACCAAACTACCCAAAGATAATATTTAGCTCTATGTTTGGCCCAAAGCAAACAAAGGCTCAGTATTTGTAAGTTGCTTGCTTTATCTTAAACTAACATAAAATGACTATCTGTCTATCTGAACTTATCTCCTTGGATTCCTGGATGAATGAGCCAAACTCAATAAAAAAAAATAGTTGCTCAATTCTGTCTCGGTACCCGAGTCTCTAGGCAACAAATGACCACTTTTGTATGAGTGGCCAATGCCTTTGGGAGAAAGATATTCCCAGGATCATGAAAATCATTCCAGCCACACACATATTGAAATTTACATTCCTGTTTTAAATAACCAACCAAACTTTCTTACCCTCTAAAGATAAATGACTGAAGTATGGGCAGCAATATGTTCTCTCTGGCAAATGTCAGATGCACACCCTTCAGAACTGACATGCATGATGGGGCGGCTGTAAGAGCATCCCTGCTAAAGATTAATTGCATGGCTGCTTTGCAAAAGCTTAATAGCAGTTTGGAGAACATATGTTGCAAATATAGGTAGCGGTTTCTCATTGCATCCCGCAATGAGATGTGTGATGTCTGACAGAACATACGGTATTTAGCCTGGTCATAACCAAAGGTCCTGGAAGCCCGCGTAACTAGGTCCATGTGGTATCCAACAAGGAGAACTGAATTTCACTGTCAAGGTGACTTTGGCTTGGCGACTCATGTTGTATTATAATGAGTGCTCTTGGGACAACCCTGGATATTGAAATCTTGGTTGCACAGTCTAGACCTGGAGAAGCAATTCCTGAGTGAGTGGTAGATCCAATTCATCTCCCCAAGCAATGTCACATATACCCATGATATTAACTATCATCTGTACGTTACTGGTTTCCAAATCATATCTTTGGCATAGACCTGGCTCCCATACTCTGATGACTACAAATCCAAACTTATCAGATTTATCCCCTTGTTTAACCCTACGGGCACCTCACACTCAGCCCCCCATCCCCTGCAAAGAAGATTTTGGACTTTCCTCTAGTCTGTATACCTTTACTTCGTTGCTGTGTGGCCATCTTGCGCATTGTCCAGGACCCACTTTTGACTCTTGCTGTCTTGCATCCACCTGACCTAGTTGATCTCAGCGTGAGCTGCTCCAGCTTTCTCAGGCTTTGTCTAATCTGGTTCTTCCTTTCCCCTCCTTACTGGAAGTCCACATCCTGCCTGGGCCACCTGTACCAGCTCTTGCCTGGCACTTGCTTCTAGTCTCTCTGTACTGTTGTCTGTCCTTGAGACTTTTGCCAAAGGGAGATTTAAAAAAATCAAGGCTGTTGTTTTCTGCTGAAAATCTCCACTGATACTTGATTGTACCTGAGATGAGCCTCAAGCTTCTAACAGTCCACATTAGTCATTCAAAGGCCAGGCCTCTGCCTCAGCAATATCCCTTCCCCCTGCTCTGACCTTGACCCCTCCATTGCTTCACAGGACGAGGCAGTCTGCTAAAAGGGTGTCAGGTGACTGTGTTACTTTGAAGTGGGCTTATATAAGATATGATCGAGTGATGAACTAAATATGAAATCTCTCAGGCTGCTCCCGTGTAACACAGATTGCTGCATTATAGCCAGTTTTCAAATAAGTGGGGAGATACTGGAAAGACTGCAAACTGCAAGGATAATAGAACAAATGCCCAAGCCAGTAACATCGTCGCGCCTGTTGTCAAGTAGAATGCATTTTGCCCAACTGTATGTGCTTTACTTTTATACGGCTGCCAGCACAGGAAGCTCATTCATATTATCATCACCACAAACCTCAGTGATGCATCACCCTTCCGCACCGGGGTGCCTGTATGTCACTCACAGTAGGAATTTCCAGCTCTGCTGGAATCTTAAGGGACCACTGCCCTTTGAGCAGTTCTTTGCTGATCAAAATTTTACACTGTACACAACTGCATTTCTGTTCATCAATAAGACACTTACTCAAGACTGAGACTTCCAAACAGAGGTGTCTCTGTGATATCTTTTATTGCTGTAGTATTTAGCATGCATATCTGCTTTATTGATAGGTTCTGTCTCACATACAGAGTGTCTCATCCACTCACCCAACACCTTCTTATCGAGCAGGTATTCTCTTCCTGACACTGGAGTTTTCTTTCTGGTATCTGGGATCTAGGGCCTGGAGCATGCTAGGCAAGCACCCTGCCACTGATCTCTGTGTTTTGAGCCCTGACATTCTTTAATGCAAAGAATGCATCAGCAAAGAAGACAAATGAGGCTTCTATGATCACCAAGTTTACAGTGTCTTTGGGAAAAGCAAAACTGAAGCAAATTGGGCACAAACAGGTGAGCCATCGGGAAAAAGTGTCCTGTATCTAGGTAAAATGGTGAGTTTTAGCCAGTGTTCAGATGCAGCTTAGGATGAGCAGCGGGAGCCTTCTTGTGGAGGGGGCATGCAGCTGAAGAGGGAGAGGCAAAAGAAAGACCACGGTGAAATATCTTGGCTGGAACATCCCAACCAGGGCTGAAGCTCCGGGACAGAAAGTTGTTTCGCAGGTTCTAGAACCTTGCAGCATATGAAATGTATTTCAGAAATTCAATAACTGATTTGTCATTTCCTCTACCAAACTTTCGGAGGAATTTCAGGTTCCTGCGAACCATGTCTCTTGCCCTAGAGCCTGTGATTCTTCAGACAAATCAGAATCACAGAAAACGTTCGGGAAACACCGTACAGTAAGAGGGAGCCGCATATTAAAGACGGGGTGCTAATGGTGGGTCAGAAGGAATTTAAAGAGGTAAGCTCTAGAAACCTATTCGAAATAGAATTTATGGAAGAGTAAGATATTCCAGGCCCATTCTGAAGAGTGGGCACAGTTAAGAATGCAGAGGGAAGAGGAAGGATGCCTTTCCAGAGAAAGACCACAGGGAGGGGCTGGGTGAAGGGAGTTTTGGTGTGAGGGGCCGTAGGCAGGGAAGCTTCTGGCCTAACTGAAGCTGAAGATTCACGCCATGGGGAGGAAGAAAATTGGCTGAGGGGGACCACGTTCCAAATCCTCTGGGCTGGACCCGGGTTTGAGCTATCTGCCCTTGGGGGACTCTGGGTTTCCAGAAGAGACCAGCTGAATGTGTGTTGTGAGGCTTCTGACGTTTGCTAGTTAAGGTAGCATACAGTAGGAGGCTGGAGAGAGAAGCCAGTGTTGCGATAGTGGCTGGAATTTGGGGGTGGAGTGGGATGAGATGAAAACGGCGAATAACAGGGCATGGGGGGTGCTCTATGATGGATTCCAGTTTAAATTCCAGAATGCCAGTGATGGGACTGCAACGAGCATCGTGACCTCCATACGCCACACTGGGCTGGGGAATAGAATCGGAAGAATCATAGATTGCAGTTCACTTAGGACCACCAAATTGAACGTGCTGTTTGTAATGGAATTTTCTGGCAGCGAGGGCTGGTGGGCAGGTGGCAATACAGACTACAGCGGGCTGGCGATTAGATTCGGGTTGAGAGCAGGACTGGGGTGACGCCTAAATCCCGAAGAGAATGAAGTACAAGCCAAGCCGAGAGAGGGCGTTGGCACAGCTGGGATTGAAGTGAGTTCATATTGGCCCACGATGAAAGGCAGCACCGGCAGGAGATCAGCATTACCTTGACTTTTCAATTAGCATTCCTTTTGTGTAGGGTCCGGCTCGGCCTGGATGAAGCAGTTTTGGAGATTTTCTGCCAGGTATTCAGTACCGTTCCGTTGTATGACGGCACTTTCCGCAGGGCAGCTGAGCTAAGAATATGCACAAAAAACTAAAATAAACTTTTCAAATCAGTTGTAGCTGTCTCTCTGTGTGTATGTGTGGGAAGACCCTACATTTCTGCCACCACCTTTACACTTTGTGACTTCAAATAATCACAGTCGTCTGCTCCCCAATTCAGTGTAAAGAGTTCTTGTGGGGGTACAGTGGACTTGCCTGTGCTCTACACTGGAGGCTTGACTGGTAAGACTTAAATACTGGAGTCTGTCATCTGGAAGTTGTCTTCACTCACACGTTGGGCAGTGGGTGCCCCTGTCACCAAAGCCACAATGGTCTGCTCACAACAGCATTGAGGAGGCTCTCTGCACAATGCCTGGATTGCCTATAACATGACTGCTTATGCGATCTAAATGATTGGGCTACACACTGTCTCTGGGTCCCAAACCATGCCTGAGGTGACAAAGAATTGTGTAAACCTCTGCTGAGGTCACTTCAGGAAGTCATGCAGACTTACCCGGGCTGCACTTTCTGGGTCTCAGGTCTGTCCTTAAGGTGAGATTTAAGTTAAGGGCTGTTGAGAATCTGTGAATGAAGGGGGTTGAAGTCCGATTAATAAAAAAAGCTCAGGGTCAGAAATTAGGGTTCAACCTGAAGACCCAAAAAGCAAAACAGCCAGCCACTAGCTCTTACTCAACCTCAATCTGAAATGGCGATCCTGCCCCCAGGAATCTCAGAATGAGACTGTGCCTGAGAGGTGCCCCACTACCACCTCCATCTTATATTCCTCTCTAGGCCTGGGATTAAAGGCATGCACCACCTTATTTCTATGACAACTAGTGTGGCTACTGGGATTACAGGTGTGTGTTACTATAAGCGAGTCTGTAAGGCTCACCAATGGGGCTGCTTTACTCTCAGATCTTCAGGTAGTCTTTATTTATTAAAATATAATTGAAATGCCACTGCAGGGGGTCACCATTAGAAGTTTTAGCCACTGCAACACACACTCACTGCCTATAACTTGATCTCATGTTGCTTGAAGGTCTTTGACTTTTTGATTTGCCACCTATCCATGTGGCTTTACTCAGAGGATACGGTCCATAATTGATTGGTTGAACAATAGGCTGATCTCTGAAGAAGCCAAGACTATGGGGGTGGGCACAGAGTTGCATGTGCATAGGTCTGGGTGCACGTGCGTGTCAGACTCCGCCTCAGTTATGGTTCATCAAAAGCCATCCATCCACCTTGATTGCGAGGTAGGGTCTCTCACTGGGACATGGAGCTCACTGGGATAGGCTGGTTTGAGAGCAAGCATTAGAGATGTCCTACTCTCTGCTTTCCAAGAACTGGATTCTAAGCACATGATGTGAAGGTGAATTGGGATGGCTGCCAGCAGCGTTTAATTGAAAAAAGAATACACCTTTTCATACTCTATAGTTTCCCATAGGATTAAACAGGACAAAAGAGGGTGTGTGAGCTAGTGGGTGTCATGAGATCAGAGGTTGAAGAATCGAGTATTGACCTTGACAATAGGCACCAGTCCACAAACCCTCCTTGGGGCCTGAACCCCTCCAAAGCAGGTCTTTGACGAGTTTTATTTATCCTCCTGCAAAGACTTTTCCTTTTGAATTTTTAGATTTTGCTCCAAGCTATATATCTCGGAATCACATGGTTAGTGCTATGCTGTGCTGCAGAGAACACCCAGGGTGTGTATTCGTCTCTAGGAAAAGTCCCATTTGCCTGCTTGGTGACCCCAAAGGTCACTGAGTTTAGTTCTCATTGATTGCGGAAGCTGATAAAGCAATAGTCGTGCTTCTTCTACATGCTTGGTATTTAGACTAATAACTTGTTTTGTGTCTTTATTGCCCATGTGTCAAGGTAAAAGAGGGACATAGTTTGGTACTAAGTCTCAAATGTTTTTTCCTTGTGTGGTACTTGAGTGTAATTGAGCTATAATGAACATGGCTAAGGTCATTTCCCAAGAATTAATGAACAGGAGGATGTGTTCTTGGCCAGAGGCTGAGTCTTTGGTCATTAACCTAGTTGGTCATTAATATTGTCCCGGAATGCTTTACGCTAGGTTATTACAGCCCACGCCATATGCTGCTACCGCAGGGAAACAAGAACATTACCTGTGTCAATAACTATTTGTTTTCTTTCTGTTCTCATGGCTACTGATGGAGGCAGCCATTTTAATGCTTTTTCCAAAGGCCTGAAGCACCAAGGTCATGAAGGAGAGAAAGGGAAGGGAAATCAGTAATTTGGGCTTTGCAGAGAGAAATCTCTGATTATAGACTGTGTGACTGTGTTCTTTCTCCCCAAGTAGCAAGCATTTGGCCTCTTCCTTTCCCTTTCCCGACTTATTCTTTTTCTCCCCTCCTCTCTTTTCCCCTCTTTACATTTCCCCTTTCTTAAATGATTTGTGGAGAATGTTAGAGACATTGTGGTCAGTGCTGAGGATAGCTGCATAAATCCCACTCGATTCCTGCTGGCAGGAAGTTTAGAGTTTAGCTAGAAAGGCTAGTAAACAACTGATTTCAATGCAGTCAGGTTAAATATGGCAGAGAAATCTCCATGTATGATAGAGCAAGGGAGCATAATACAAGGAACTCCACAGTGGCTCCAAAGGCTCTGGTGGGGTTTTGTCTTGTGGCAAGGTCTTAATATAGCCCAGGCTTGCCTGGGATTCACTATGTAGTTGAGATTGCCCTTAAAGCCACATTATTTCCCTCTCTCCCAGTGGAATGTGAGAATTGTGGTGTACACTCCCACATCCAGCTTCTGGGAGATTTGAAGGTTTTGGTGAGTTTATGGAAGGCATTGGTAATAGTGGGGCATGGATCCAGGTAAAAAGAATAGAAATCACTCATTAATGCAAAGGAAAGAGTCCCAATTCCCAGCAACCATGTCAAAGAAAAAGCCAAGATTTCCAGAGGCAGACATCAAATACCCTCTGAATACATGGTGAGGACTTTGAACAGTGTCTGGAGTTCCATAAACAATTAGTCACAGTTGTAAGCATGGAAAGACGTAAGGGGAACTGAGCTACAGAAATGTTACTCCTGGAGGCTGGAGAGATGGCTCAGGGGTTAAGAGCACTGGCTGCTCCTCCAGAAGACCTGAGTTCAATTCCCAGCAACCACATKCTGACTCACAACTATCTGTAATGAGTTCTGKTGCCCTCTTCTGGCCTGCAGGCATACATGCAGGAAGAATACTGTGTATATACTAAATAAATAAAGCTTTAAAAAATAACTATTTTATTTTTCTAAAAAAGAAATGTTACTCCAGAAATTTGACTTGAATGAAAATGTCTCAAGAGGCAATGTTTGTATACTTGGTACTCAGCACAGTAAGGTCTGTGAGATGGGCCCTGACTGGGGAAAATGGGTGGGCTTGGAGATTTCTTAGCATGGCTCTTCTTCCTATACTCTCTCTGTTTCCTGGATGTAGACGTAGTGTGACCAGTACCTCTTCACACTCTGGCTTTCCCCATCACGATAGAATGTATCTCTTAAAACTGTAAGCCAGAAGAAAACCTCTCCTCCCTTAAATTGCGTCTCGTCAAATGGTTGGTCACAGCAACAAGAAACATACTTAATACAGGAGGTCACATGGAAATTGGGTTGAAAGAAGTGGACCCAAGGCCAGAGACTCTGAGTTAAAGGGCACTGAAGGCACACGACTGAGCAGCAAACCGGGTGCACATGCAAGGAGGACAGGATACATTCTCATGAGCTGCATGTAGGAGGGGACACAGTGGGATGAAGCATGATTAATAAAAGCACACACAGAGAAATTGGGGTTCAACCTGAAGGTCAGAAAAGCGAAGCAGCCAGCCACCGGCTCATCTCTACCTCGGTCTGAAATGGCGATCCTGCCTCCAGGAATCGCAGAATGAGACTGAGAGCTGTCTCTTTCCACCTTACAGCTCTCTCTAGGGCTGGGATTAAAGGTGTGCACCACAGGGATTAAAGAGGTGTGTGTTACCGCTGCCTGGTCCATGAGGCTGACCAGTGGGCTGTTTCACTCTCTGATCTTCAGACAAGTTTTATTTATTAAAATACAAATGAAATATCACTACAATGGGAGGTAGAGTGAGATGATTCATAGTGGTTCCCATTAATAAGAAAGACAAGATGAACACTTGTTTTTAAAATTGTGTGTGTGTGTGTGTGTGTGTATATATATATATACAGGCAAATATGCATGTGCCATGGTGCCCATGTAGAGGTCAGAGGACAACTACTGAGAATTAATTCTTCCCTTCAGCCTTGTTGAGGAAGGTTCTTCTTGTTTCTGCCACTGCACAGGATACTGTAAGCCATGTGGTCTGAGAGCTGATAATTTTGTCGCTGTCCGCCATCCCCTTCACAGGAGTGCTAGGATTCCAGATGTGCATCACTACATTTAGCTTTGTTGTGACTTCTAGAGACTTGGGGTTCTCAGGCTTGCACAGTAAGCACTTTCACCCACTAAACCTCATCTCTAGCCCTAAAATAGGACAGTCCTTTGATTCACATGCTGTGCCCAGGCTCTGGGTCTGGGTCCATCTTTATCCACTGGAGCAAAGTTTAGAGTTTTGGGAGCGGAATTCCAAGGTAGAGAGAGAGAGACAAAGGAAAAGGTTATAGATATTCAGAAGACTGATAGTGTGCTGAGCCTGTAAATGGTATAAAAAATTGAAAAACTTTAGGAAAAGAATAAAACAGTCATATTGCATTTTGTCTAGGTCAATCTGCCCATGATGTGTAGAAAGCTATGGAAGGAATCAAGTTGAAGAATAGCAGTCAAATCAAAAGTGCTTTGCATTTCATTTTATGTGAGGCAGGGAATGTTTAGGCTCACATATCATACACACACACACACACAGACTCACAAATGCATTTGTATCTTTGTGTTGAATAAGGAAGTAGATCTCAAGAAGAACTGGTTTCAAAGGTCTAATACTTCCTGTGTTTGGCATATGTTCTTCTCAGGAACTCTTGAGTCCCAGTTGAGATGTTCATTTTTAGGTGGACGTTCATGTGGGAAGCTGGAGAAGACGTCTGGGCTGGGCAGACATGGTCTGTTCAGGATCTTCAGGATCCGGGTGATGGTTAGAGGAGCATGAAAGGATGAAGACAAATTGAGGAGGGTAGAATGGAGCATCTGAAAGTCACGGATGAGACACAGGAGGCAAGGACACTGAGACGGGCTGTACAAGAGGGGAAAGAGGAGAACGAGAGCGAGATCCAGGAGAGTATACCATATTAAATGAAAGGAGAGTAGAAAAAGTTTAGGAATGAAGACAGACTGATCAGTCCTTAAGTGCAGCAGACAGATTAAGGAAATTCAAAACAAAAAACTACCTAGCAGATGTGTCAATCTGCATGGTAGTGAAGACCTTATATTGAGAAGCCATGGGAGTGAGGTAGTTTGGGGAGTCATGTTTGAAGGTGGCTATTGCAGTGGAACTACAAGGTAAGCCAAATAGATACCCAGAGAAGGCCTTTCTAAGAGATGGAAAGGGAAGGTGTTGGATAGTTGCATGAGGACTGGAAGGAAACAAGGGAAGGATTTCCGAGTTGGAGAAGTTGTGAGAATGATTGACTCAAGAAGATTAAAGATGAAAAATATAAATGGGAGAACACTGACAGTTTATGGCTCTCAGCAGATGCAAGTGGTTCCAAATATCATACCCATCATTACCATGCTCAAGAGCAGAAAGAATAGCACTAAAAGCTCTTTCGCAGCCACCTCCTTTTATCACAAAGCAAGACCTACCCCACAAATTTCTCAGACTACTTACTTTTCTTGGGCCAAATAAGAACACTGTATGTGATGAAGTGTAGGCTTCTCACTCAGTTGTGTTACCACAATTCTCTCCAAAATTGTTTGCTAAGTGATAGAGGCCAAGGATCTAAAAATGCATTTCCTAGACTTTCTTGTAGCTAAGGTTCAATATGTGACCTGGTTTCTACTAGGCAAGCTCACTGGTTTCAGACTTAGCAGAAGAAAGTGGGGCAACCTGAGGCAACAGTTACAGGGTAGGTTTTCTTGGAAACAAGCTGGAAAAAATAGTTCATTTTGTAGATAAGCTCTTATAGAAGTGCCAGTAACTGGCCTGTAGTGACAAAGGTAGCAATTGCATATCGAGGGTGGTTTATGTTCTCTGAGAGTCTCGAGGTATGTTGGACATTATTCTTAGTTATCTAATTCCCCAATGTCTATTTTCCTGTTGTGATCAAGTGCCTTGACAAAAATAGCTTAAGAGAGAAAGGGTTCGTTTTTGACTGACAATTCTAAGTCAGTAGAGGGGAAATCAAGGCAGCAGTAGCTTAAAGCAACTGGCCACCATACATTCAAAGTCAAGGAGAAGTGGGAAATACATGCACACAGGCTCGGTTTCTTCTCCACTTATACAATGTAGACTTCCTGCCCAGGGAAATTAGCCACCCCACAATTATGATAGATTTTCCCACATCACTTACTATAATCAGATCATCCCTAACACCCATGTTCAGAGACTCATCTCCCAGGCGATTCTAGATTCTGTCAAGTTGGAAACACTAACTATCACACCTATATATTCTCTTCCTCCTTCTTCCGTGTGTGTGTGTGTGTGTGTGTATGCATACCTGTCTGGTATGTTTGTGTGCAGGTGTACATAACAATGATGACACATGTAGAGGACAGAGGTTACCATTAGTTTCCTTCTCAATTTCTTCTCCACATTAGATTTTGAGATGGGGGGGGTCTCTCACTAAATCTAGAGCTTGCTTACTTTGGCTAGACTGATAGCTGGCCATCTCTGGAATCTACCTGTTTTAAACCCCATTACCATCACCAGGGTTATAGGTTTGTGTCAGCTATGCCCAACTTTTCATGTATGTCCTGGGGATCCAAACTCATGTTCTTGTATTTATATAGTAATCACTTTACCATTGAGCCAACTCTCCAGCTGACTTGTGTATTCTTATCTTTCTAGAACCAGGCCATAAATGTCTCTGCTTAAATAAATTAAAACTGGCTTTGTTGACTGCAGCTAAGAACTCTAAACAAAGGCCTCCCCAGTTTTCTTGGAGGTGACAGAAGAGGTAGCTGATAGTTTTAGTCTTTCCTGGTTGCAAAGGAGAAAGATACTAAAAGCTACTACATAGAGAACCAAAAGCATCATCTGTTGGTTAATGTAGGCATAGTGGGAATGCAAGGAAATAGGACAGACTAGACAGGTGTTGCCTTTATTTAGGACATGAACTTTTCCACAGGAAGCCCAAAAGACTCAAAATGTAATTTTTATTCTGTGAAAATGGCTTATATAAATAAAGAGTATAAACCTAGCCTAGTTTAATCTCTTGCCACTACAGGCTTCACTCCAGTGATGTACCCGGTCTATATCTGAGCACAAGCGTAATGAAATAGTTAGAATCCGATAAAGAAAGAAAGACATAACACTTTTTAAAACCAAGTACTATTATTTCAATTGTGATTATATAGACATAAAATACTATCATAAAGATTTTGAAACTCCCTAGATCCTCAGCCATATACATCTTCAGTCTAAACCATTTGAAGTGTGAATATCGTTATTTAAAAATCCCTTCTGCAGTTTTTAAAATAAAAATAATTTTATGGTTCAAATGTTCTTAAATAGAAAGGACTATAAAATTAAAGCAAGCTTACATCCCATCCCAGCTTAGTTTCTTGTGTATCTTACAGAAATTCCCTGTACACTTATGACCTCTTTCCTTGTCGGTCCCTACAACTCAATCACATTCTTTATAAAGGCTGTGCTGCTTTTGTTACATGAATGACTCATAATATATTTAATAGTCCCTCATTGATGGGCATTTAGGCTATTTAAATATATTATAATTGCAAACTACCCTACAGTGAACATTCATGTGCAGACATCTTTGTGCAAAGGCTGGAGCATAGCATGGAACAAAATTCTAGGTGGCGAATGATAGATCAAGACTTTACCTCCTTAAATTTTTATAAATATTATCTAATTACTATCTTCAAAAAGGGCACCATGCCAAATTTTAACATTTTTCTACTTTGGAAGTTCCAGTTGAGAAAGACCAGTTTGTATGCGCTGGTTGGGAGGAGACAGAGTGAGAGAAGTGAGCTAGTCTCTAAAGGGTATTTATGATCTTACTGTATAAACAATTACAGCATTAAATGTCTGCAAAATTCAAGTGGCAAATGAGCTGAGAATATCAATTGCACATCTGCCGCATCTCAAAGGCAGATGGCCTTTTAATTTTATATCCCAAGAATTGTACCGAAATTTCATGCTGTTCGTCAGATCACTCCCTCACTCTTTTTACTTCCACTGAGAAAATGGATTGTCACACTTTTCAAATATCAAGTCGATTTTCACATAAATTGCCAGGAAACTATCGTTCATCTCTTACTAAGCAGATACCAAGAATTGATTGACATTTAACCCATGAACCCATAAAGAAGACACTAAAAGACGCTATCCCTGTTGTCAAGGACCTTGCCATCTAGGTTGAGACATCAACATTTAAAACCAAATGGTGACATGCCAGATGAAGAAGAATGAGTGTTCTCCTGTATAATTTAACTACCCACACTTGGACAGACAAAGCAGAAAGAGATGGTTTTTCATAGGAGCGGCTGTCAGCGGCTCTTAGGAGACAGATGGGTGTTGGCTTGGACTGGGACACAAGAAAAAGGCAGAAAAGCAGGGAGAAGGAAGGGTGAACAAATAGAGTTGTGCAGTATGCAGGATGGAGGGAGATGTGGGAGATTATGCAGATATGGGAGGAGAGAGCAGGACCATGGAACAAAAGACCCTGCTTGGAGTAAGTAATAGGGAGCAGCATGAAGCTACCACAGACAACCGACAAGGGCATTTGATGAAAGAGGTACGTGCTGTGTGCAGGATGCTCCAGCAGAATCAGACAGGCTCAGGTCTCTCTCTCACACAGCAACAGGCGTTACAATTGACATGTTAGTGTCACACACATGTAATGTGACCCTTATGTTCAAAGCTTTCTGAATTTATCTAAATGCATTGAGTTCACAGAGGTTGACATAGCTGTTTCCTGAATATCTGCCCAACAAGTGTTATATCAGAGAAGACTTGGGTGATGGTAGGAGTCACCCAACAAAGGGATGAATGGGAAGGCCAGTGCAGGGTTGCAGGTGTATGGCCACAAAGGGCTGTGTTTGTAGAGAGGAACACTGCTGGTGACACTCAGGCTTGGAGATAAATAAAGAAGGTAAATTTGCAAAGTAACCCAGCAAGTGGTTACTTTGGTTACAAGTAGTCATAGTACCCAGCCTCCTTCCTGAGTACTAAAGAGCCATGAAACACTGTCCAGGACAGTGCTCCACTCGGGGATTTCAGTGTGAAGGTTGAGAGCATAAAGCAAGGAACAACAAGTCAAATAATGGGAGAGGCAGAGAGGCAGACAGAGATGCTGTGGAGATTCACAGAAGAGGTCTCAGGTGACTGAGGAGTCAGGGTAACACACAAAGTGTGGGACCTCGAGGAGGTGTTAAAGCCCAGTGTTGGACAAGACTGGCTAGGAGAGTGACGCCCCATTACCGAAGCGAGCAATAACAAAGGAAATCGCTAGTCCATTGGACAGCAGTCGGCTTGCTGGGCATTTAGGTGAAGTACAGGAACAGTCAAAGGAAGATGGATGAAAATCAGAGCATAAGGGGTTGTCTTTTAGTCTTTTCGTTCGTTCTAGTATGAATCAGAGGATCAGAACTCATATACATCCCCATTCTTGTTTGTACGTCTGTGAATATGTGGTGGTGGTGGTGGTGTTAGTGGTGGTACATGCGGAGGCCCAAGGTTAATAGGATCTTCTTTAATTGTTCTTCAGTTTAGTGTTTTATACAGTCTTTCCCTGGATCTGGAACTCGCTGATTTAAATAGGTTTACTAGGTAACGAGCCCGAGAACTCTTCCTATCTCCACTTCTACAGAGCTGAGATTGTGGGCATAAACCCGACACCACCCACCCATATGGGCTCCAGGGGTCTGTCAGACTCAGGTTCTCATATATGCTTGGCAAGTAGTTTACTGACTGAGCCACCTCCCAAGCCCCAGAACAGCTTCTTAGTAAACAGGCAATGGCCATGGACACACTTCCAATCAATGCTTCCAGGTCTTTGAAGAAGGCACCCATTGTTAAACCTGAGACTTGAAAGCTGTGCAGTAACTACTCTTGAGATGAAAGGCATGTATGGAGGGAGAGGCATCTTAGAATTAAAAAAATAAAGAATTCACTATTTCATATGAAAGCAGAACTGTCTTTCCCCCTCAATCTGCTTCTGCATAATTTTAGTCTATTTTTCTAATTATGGTAACTGAACAAGAAAAGTTCCAACGGCTGTTCGCATTCTCACTACTTCTCAAGGAAAAAAAATAATAACTTGGAAGTCTGTGTCTATGCCAGAGAAAAATGAAACAAAGACAGGGTGTTAATTTTCTTTGTGTAAGTTGTCTTTGGCACATTTCTTTCCTTTCCCTGCCCAAGTAATTATAAAGAGTATCATTCAAGACCAATTAAAGGGATCTGAGTTTGCAGTTGGTATCAATCAATTGTGCAATTTGGCCATCAATAACCCTTCCAAAAATGGCTGCATTTAACTGTAGCTGAAGGATTGGAAAAGAAACTGCAGTGAGAGAGCCCTCCTTTGTCTGAAAGAGTGAGCTTCAAAGTGCTAAAAAAAAAATTGGGGCTTTTATTCACTGTTTGAATGAAAGGTTGTCTATTTGGCAAGGAGAAAATGTGGCTTTGTTCCTTGGATACTTGGCCCGTGAATTTTGGCCACCTACTCTCAACAGCAAAGCCACAATGAATCTAGTGGTATGGAAGAAAGGACAGTGGGGCAAGAAGTAGGGCACTGCAGTCAGGACTGTCAGGGAGGACTGTCGGGGAGGACTGCTTCCTGGGAGGCACCAGTATCAGCTTCCTTCAGTGTGGGTGGAGCACCATCCCTGTGGAGACCAATGCCCTGGTGTTTTCTAGAGCTTGCTGAGAAAGGATGCGGAGGAGCACAATGAATGCTACCACACTACACTGCTGATGGAGGCTCCCTAATCCCTGCTCCTTATTTCTGAAAGTCCTGCAGTGGAGCTGACTGCCTGTCTTTCACATTATCATCTTGGAGAGACTACTTCTGACTCTTCTCTCCCCTCTTCTTTTGCGGTTAGCAAATAAAAGAGGTGTTCAAGTGAGAGGGCAGGGTTCTTCCTCAGGAGGATAGATTTAAAGCATTGTTCAGGGGTGTCTACAAGGCAAGACAGAGATTATGTTCATGCTTATTCTTCTTCCAGTTTATTTCTGGAGCATGTGACCGCTGACTGTGGACATCCATGCTGACTGGCTGATAGATCTTCCTGCAAGGCTCTGCCCCTTTATGAGATGTTGATTTCTTCCCTGAATATTTTCTCTGATTCATCCTTGGGCTCAAATTTGGAGCTTTCTAATGTCTATTGTGCTCCTGATGATGGTGGAGTCCTCCCCCCCACAGTAATATAAGTATGAGAAGTTAGACAACAAGAATCAGAAGAAAGAAGAAAAGAAAGAAAAAGGGAAGGCAGGAAGGCAGGAAGAAAATAAAGATGGAAAAGAAAGGAAGAAAGAAAGGAGGGAAGGAAGAAAGAAAGGAGGGAAGGAAGGAATGAAGGAAGCAAGGAAGGAAGCAAGGAAGGAAGGGAGGAAGGGAAAGCTGCCATTCAAGCCCAGTTAAAAGGAATCTGGGCAGGAGGCTCTGAGTTTGCAGTTGTATCAATCAATAGTGCAATTTGGTCATCAATAGATTCTGAAAGGCTCTTCCAAAATGGCTGCATTTAACTGTAGCTGAAGGTGACAAACGAACCTCTGATGAAGAGTCCTGTTTTGTTTAAAAGACTGAGTGAGTTTCAGCAGCTGGGGAGATGGTTTTTCCCTTAATTGTTTGAACCAACGATTGCCAAGCAGCAGTGTGTACCAACAGCAGCAAAGAGTAAAAACCTCTGCCTTCGAGCAATATGGCCTGGCTTCAAGTATTTTCCATTTTCTTGGGT
>LOEQ01014045.1:0-38375 GCA_001685075.1 Bramus lutescens | reverse complement strand
TCTTCCTTCAAATGCTCTCCAATGGATCTTCTGGTACAGGATCAGGGCCCCTTTCCTGCCAGGTACCTCTCAGACAAAAGGATTAGCTTGCTGCCTGCAGGCTTAGTGAAACAAAGGAACTCCAGCCTGGTTGCACTCACCACCCCATCCTAGCCCCAAAACAGGCTGAACTGGGGGGATCTTATGACCCCAAAGAAGGGAAGGAATGCCTGATAGCAAGCTGGGATGAGATAGGAAGAAAGAGGCAGTACCCGGGGAGAGAAGCCCCTGCAGACTGACCAGAGAGGTTAGGGGGTTGAGGAATGTCTGTGCTCCCTTTCTGGGGCTTCTGCTGGTGGCCGGTCAGGAACATACTCACCCCTCCAATGGATCTTCTGGTACAGGGTCAGGGCCCCTTGCTGGCCTGGGTCCTCACAGACAAAAGCCATTCATTACATTTTTATAGTAAAATTGTGTATATATACTCAGTAAAGCCAAAGATAAAAGTTACATAAATTATGCCTTCTCTACTAAATGTATTAGTTAAAGATGAAAATAATATTCATAAATATAAAATATGTGTACATAAATAATGGAAGGAACTATATACTTATTGACAAAATGTGGATGCATGTTGAAAAGGTATCTGAAGAAAGCATCTATTTTCATTCAGAGTGTCATGTTGTAGTCAAGGCATGACTATAAAAGCATGTTAGCATGACAGTCTGACAGCCTTCAGGGGATGGCTGATGCTTCATTGATTTGGATTGAACTACATATGGTCCCTTTTCCTAATGTGACAGAATGCCCAGATTTCCATTGGGAGGGCACAGAGAAACAAAAGGATCCTTACCGAACAATCAAAATCACAAGCCAAACATTAGGACTAAAAGCTTTTTTTCAGAAACAGGGGAATGAAATATGGAAAGAAACAAACAGGGGTACACAGTGGGTTTGGTTTACTACTGAGCCACAAGGAGCTATATGTAGTAGGAAAATAATAGAACACTTGGTCCTTCAGACCACATGCTCAGGAGTGAAATTGTCACAATCACATTTTACCTCTCAGTAGAAAACAGATGGTAAACAAAATTCATCTCAGGTGCCTCTGGTGTGTACTCAGTGGAGTGAGGATTTCCTTCTTCCCCATTGCCACTTCTCTTCCATGCAGGCTTCTAAGCTACAGTTTGCGTGTGGTCTCTGACTTAGCATTATTGGCAGGGAAAGCTTCTGATGCATGGTCACAGTTATCTGTTCCTGCTCTTTCTGTATGCTAAGTCTCAGTTACTGTCCATGTATATCCCTACCTTCTCTGCTCTTCCTGCTCAGCCTATCACTCACATCTGTGCACTTTCTCAACCCAGTGGGGACTGACGCTCAAACTGTGCTCTATTGAGCTCCTTCTCAAGTCACTGATACACTGAATTGTTATTCTTTCTTATTCTTCTGCACTTCTTAAAAATTGACTTTTATTGAGCTCTACACTTTTCTCTGCTCCCCTCCCTGCCTCCCCCTCCCCCCTCAACCCTCNGTAGATTAGATCTATGTAAGTCTCTCTTAGTGTCCTCATTGTTGTCTAAGTTCCTTGGGATTGTGGTTTGTAGGCTGATTTTCTTTGTTTTATTTTTTATTAATAATATTTTTATTTATTTTTCCATTCAAAAATTTACACTTCCTCCTCTCCTCCCATTTGCCTCCTGCTCCCCCACTCCCCCTCTTCCTTCCCCCTCCTTCCTTAAGAGAGGGCAGGGAATCCTGCCCTATGGGAAGTCCAAGCCCCCCTCCCACATCCAGGCCTAGGAAACTTTGCATTCTTTGCTTTATTTTTTAAAAAACCACCTTATTCTGCATTCTTAATCATACATCATGTCAGTGTGGCACTGGGGATCAAGTAACAGCCCTCTCTGAAGATATGATGCTGTCATTACTGTTATACCTGCTACCTCAAGAAGAAAGAAGAGGCAAAAAGTGCTAGTTGAAGACATTTGAAGATTCCCAGGAATTCCTCACAATTTAAATGAGATGCAACTTTTCTCTGGGTTCAGATTCCTAAAGAGATCCAATGGCTTCACCATCTCCATTCATTCACAGAGATTCACTCTAGGCAAGAAATAAAAGCACAGGATGCAATAATTCTTTCTGTTACCATTTCCTTGACACATTCATCCCAGAGCTAGGAAGCCCGTTCTTTAGTCTGTACTGATAAGACTATCCAGACTCTCATCCATTCTCCATCTGTAGTTAAGTTATACATACCAGAGTCTTGCAAATCAACAGCCTCAGCCTTGGAGGCTATTAAGATTGTATTCAGTAATATGACCTCCCAGTTGTTAGTGAATTTATAGACGTCTTACCTTCAGTTATTGTCTTCAATAGGGAGAAGAGAACTTTAAAATGATACTCACTTGAGATGAGTGCTACTTAACAGGGTTCTAAAGGGTGACATTGTGGCCTCAGTGAGGCTCGCTTTCTGAAGGATCTCCTGCCTCCATCGAAAGGCGTCTAGCAAGAGCCCCAGTAGCCTTATTAATCTTGTTTCATCACCACCTTTATTACTCCTTTTCAAGTTCCTCAATGATCTCTCAGTTTCCTCGTTCATTTCCCTCAGACTCTTCTCTATTCTCATTTGTATAAGTCCTCAATACCCAACATTCTCTAGAATTTTAGCACCTATATACTATGATTTGATTGTATCCTCTCCAAAATTCATGGTAAAAATTTCCTCTTATTTGATTAAGAAGGAAGGAATCTTAGAAACTGACTTGGAGAGCAGCACTTACCTCTTTACAAATAAGCTGAACAGAGCTGAGAATCCCATCTGCCTTCCACCATGTGATTCTCTTTTCTCCTGAAGATTCATCTAACTGCAAGGTAGCATCCTGGGAGCAAGGAAGGTTGCCCTTGCCATAGACTCATCTCATTAGCGCATGACCTTAGATGTCCTAATCCTGTATCTTTGAGAAATTAATTTCTTCTCTTTATAAATTATTTTGTCTCAGTAGAAACATCCTAACATACTGTCCATATCAAATATTTTCTACCACTTGCTTTTCTATCCCAAGTAATTGCTAAACTATATATATAGTGTGTGTGTGTGTGTTCTTATTATCTGATTAACTCCCCACTGAATGTAGCGCCAGAAGGGCAGCAATTCTTTAAACTTTCTGTTTACTACCCACACATTTTCCTCATATTGGCAATGAGGGCAAACAGTTCATAAATGTTGGTTATCATTATGAGGCAGCAATGGGATTTTGGAGAAGCTGTTTCTGGCCTTGACATAGGTAGTTAAAAGGGTCACCCTCGATGTCTGTGTTGGGACAGTTCTTTGCAGAAATGTGTTCCTGGTACTCATAAGGACCGGGGTAATTATCTTATCTTCACTAGTAGTTTTTTTTCAGGATCATGGACTCAAGTGAAATCCAATGATACTATCTAGAGCCTGGAACAGTGTGTACTGTACAAAAGCTACCCAACAATTATGTTTTGTATAAATGAAATAATATCACTTGAGCAGAGAGGAAAATGGTGGAAAGATGACTATGAAAGCAAGAAGGATTGAAAAAGCACTGAGTCACACATCTTTGTGGTTACCATGTGTCATACACTTGCTCTGTGAGTCCCTATAGATGTTGGCTTCAGTTCTGGCAGTTGTGACCAAGGTTCTGTCCTTTCTGCCTCTACTTATGTCCATGGCTGTTTTAAATTGGCTGACTGACAGAGAATTTTCTAGAGTCTCATCTGAAATCTTAAACAAGCCAGAATAACTTAACTTTCCACTCAGCTTGTATGAGTTCATTTTTATTCTCTCTGTAAAATGCTTTTATTTAATAGAACGAAGGGGCATGCCAGTAACTCCAGTAATCTTTATTCCTCATGATTCAGGATAGAGGTTGCCTAAAAACTTACATATAAAGGATGATTCACAAGCTCTTAGTAGAGGCGCCACATTAAAAATACAAGTGTTCAATTCAAGATCTCGCAACAAATGGCAATCTATGTAGTCTTTGCCTTTGTTCTTAAAAGTTACATAAAAGAAAAGAAAAGATACTCCTGGATATTGAACTTCAAGGCTCACTTATGTGGCATTTTGAGGGAGAGAGAGTTGTTATGTGGCATTTTGAGGGAGAGAGAGTTGGAACATTTTAAAATGTTTCTTCATCTAAGAAGAGGCTCCATCCTGGTCACTGGATTGTCTATTGGATTCTCAGTATGTGAACATCACAATACTAAACAGTTAACCTTTCTCCAATCATTCTGAAGCTGCATTATAAAATTCTAAAAATGACAACTCAGACTTGCATTTAGGTGGAACAATAAGGCATTTTGCACCCAGGAAATAATTTCCCCTAATGTAACTATCTCGAGCCACTTAGAAACAAAACCATTTCCATTGTAGCTGTGATGTTTAGCTATTGTGAGATAGTTATTATAACAAATTAAATTATCTGTCTTTAAAATACTAAACCCATTATGTATTTCTAAATACATAATTGGTAAAAAAAAGTTTTTTAATAAAATTATGCAATCAAATATCCCAAACTATGAGTTATAAATTTAACACATGTTAACAGGCTCTGNTCTTTAAAATACTAAACCCATTATGTATTTCTAAATACATAATTGGTAAAAAAAGTTTTTTAATAAAATTATGTAATCAAATATCCCAAACTATGAGTTATAAATTTAACACATGTTAACAGGCTCTGTTTTTTGAATAAGATTAGTAAATAAATAGAACATTTAATTAGACCTTAAATAGTATAAAGTATTTAGTAAGGGTGTTTTCAAAAGCATTCTGAGTTTCTTAATGTAGTTAGAACAGATTAATATAAATGCCAAAGGAAATAAGTTTCTTTTATTTAGATATTAATTGAATTTTCTCTAGGAAAAATATGGCATAGCGTGTTTTCAATTCCTTCCCATTTTCCAATTTCAAACTCTTATTTTTTCAATGTGCATTATTAAGCTGGTCTCTGGGAAGGACCTGGCTATGTAAGTTATTTATGAGTCACTTGCTCTATTAGAACGTCTTGACGCCAAGAAGTCATGGTCCGTCTTCAAAGCTAAAGGGGCAGATGCTGGTTCAGAGGGCTCTGTTTTCAATATGATAGAAGTTTGCTTTTCAGGAAAAACCTCCTTCAAAGTTTGAAAGACTGAAACATTTCTTTTGAGAGGTTGTTTGAAGTCCATTTTCCTGAATTCTGATACTTACCCTTTTGTTGACCCTTGATGGTGGTGTGAGGCTTGTCTGCAGACAGGGTCCCAGCTCAAAGTCTGGTGTCTGAATTTTTGTTGTTTGTTTGCTTGTTTTTCCTACTAAGCAATGGACTCTGACCTACTCACCCCAAAAATGAATGTTTACCTCCTGAAATCCTTCTTCTTATGTGGCATCTACGCTGATTACTCTAAGGGTACATACTATATCTAGCTATACATGTAAGCTCTTGTTACATGTCAACAAATAAGAATTAATTTTACCTTTATAGTAAGACTGTGGAATAGTTAGTTACCCGTGTGATAATTCTCATCCTCTTGATGAGGAGAGCAGGAATGAAGAGACCAAGTCAATTGGGAAACTGATATTTAAACTTGGCCTGCCTGACTCTGAAATCTGTGTTTTAAGGCTCTACAGTTAACACAGCCGGACATTACAGAGCCAGAAAGTGAGAGAGCATCTATCTATCTATCTAAGATAGATAGATAGATAGATAGATAGATAGATGACAGACAGATACAGACAGACAGACAGAGACAGAAAGAGACAGAGACAAAGTTATCTTGGAACACACAGCTCTAAATGGAATGTCTCCATCTAATCCCTCTCCTCAGAGCTCAGAGAATCCCACAGAAGAGGAGGCAGAATAAATGGGAGATACAGAGGAGACAGAGGACACCAGGAGAACAAAGCCCTGTAAAACAACTGAGCAAAGCTCACGTGAAATCACAGACACCGAAGTAGCAATCACAGGGCGTATATGGCCTCTAACCAGGTCTCCTGCATACACACTATATGGCTTCCATTTTAGTAATCTTATGGGACTCCTAAGTATGTGAACGAGTGGGTTTCTGATTCTTCTGCCTTCTCATGGGGCTCTTTCATTTTTCTTTTGGCTTATCTTGTTCAACTTTGATGGGATGATTTTTGTTTTGCCTTACTATATTTTCTGCTGTTACCTCTAGAAGCCTGCTCTTTTCTAATGAGCGGCAGAAAAGAAGTGGGATCCAGATGGGAAAGTAGATGGGGAGGAACTGTGAGGATTACAAGGAAGGGGAACTTTATTCAGGTACTACTGTGTGAGAATAGTCTGTAATAATTAAAGGGGAAAACAATATCTAAATTAGTTAATCTAGGAGGAAAAGAAATGTTTTGCTTCACCGTCTAAATTAATTGATTTTATTAATGATCCTTTGCAGAACATAATCATTTAAGAAGAGCTCATGTCCGTCGTAACAATTCTTTGCCTTTTCTGATATGTGAAATCTATGAGGATCAATGGAGTTTTTTGAAACTTTTACCTTTAAAAAAAAATAACACGAAGCTTGATATATAGAAAGGTGGGGAAAGTCCTGGAGGAATTTGGGAAAAGGAAAAAAATAGGATCAAAATACATTGTATGAAAAAAATTAAATAAGAATGTTAATTAAGCATGTGTCATTAATTTATTTAAAATAATAACCCATTACATATTAACCTAAAATACATATATTTATAAAAATACATTATCTTGAAAAATATATTTTGCATGAAGACTGGCATTTCCCCCATTTTGCAAATGAAATGACATCATGAAATTTGTAGGCAAATGGATGGAACTAGAAAAAAAAATCATCCTATGTGAGATAACCCAGTCTCAGAAAGACAATCATGGTATGTACTCACTCGTAAGTGGATATTAGATGTAAAGCAAAGGATAACCAGACTAAAATTCACAGCTCCAGAGAAACTAGGTAACAAAGAGGAGCCTATGAGGGATGTATCTATGCCTAGATTCTCCTCTGTGTGTACTGCGTGTGGTGATATAGCCTGCTTTGTAGCATCGGGGCTATGCCACCACACCCTCATGGAGAAGGGAGAGGAGGAAAGAAAAACCTTAGTTCTCTTAGGAAGCTACTTTTTACTCTACCCATTCTTAGAAAAGGTACCTGAGAATTGGAGAACCACTGGTCTAAAATGAGCAAATAGAGAAAACGCTGGACAAATGCTCTTTTTGTGCTCTGACTTCAACCATGCTTCATCTTCCTCTGAACTTATCAGGGAGAAAAACACAAAACGATGGTTACAGGAAAATATTTATACTGTATAAGCAAAGATACACTGGGATCCTCTTAATATGACTTTGAAACAAAATAGATTTTCTATCCGCATCTCCTACTTATAAAACAGAAGGGTTTGCTCTACTTTTTATTATTTTTTTATTCATTTTTATATTCCAATCACAGTTATCCCTCCCACCCCTCCACCTACCCTCCTTAACTCCCCCCATCCCACCCCACATCCACTCCTCCCAAAGGGTAAGACTTCCCGTGGGAAGTCAACAAAGCCGGGCACATTAAGTTGAGGCAGGACCAAGCCGCCCCCAACACCTACATTAAGGCTGAGCACAGCTTCTCGCCGCAGGGAATGATCTCCATAAAGCTAGCTCATGCACCAAGGATAGATCCTGGTCTGACTGCAAGGGGCCCCTCAGAGAGACCAAGATACACAATTGTCTCACACAAGCAGAGGGCCGAGTACTGTCCCATGTGGGCTCCACAGCTGTCGGTCTAGAATTCGTGAGTTCCCACGAGGTTAGTTTAGCTCTCTCTGTAGATTTCCTGGTCATGATCTTGACCTCTCTTGCTCATATGATCCCTTCTCCCTCTATTCTACTGGATTCCTTGAGTTCTGTCTGGCTGTGAATCTCCACATCTGGGTCCATCATTTTCTGGCGGAAGGCTCTATGATGACAGTTGGGGTAGTCACCAATCTGATTACACAGGAAGGTCAGTTCAGGCACACTCTCCATTTTTTGCTAGGAGTCTTAGTTGGGGTCATCCTTGGGGATTCCTGGGAATTTCCCTAGCACCAGTTTTCTCCCTAAGCCTGTAATGGCTCTCCATCAAGAAGTCTCTTTCGTTGCTCTCCCATTCAGTACCTCCCCCAATTAGACCATCCTGTTCCCATGATGAACATTTCCTTAAGTGTCTTTCGGCCATTTGAGATTCTTCTGTTGAGAATTTTCTGTTTAGATCTTTACTCCATTTTTTAAAAAATTGGATTATTTGGTATTTTGCTGTGTAGCTGTACTCAGTATTTTTGATCTAATTTTTTTGAGAATAAAGTATAGTTAGAAAAATTCTCCCTTCCCCTTCCTCCCGCTACACCCTGCCATATACATCTCCTTGCTCTCTTTCTAATTCATACCTTCTTCGTTCCATCATTATTGCATATGCACATATATAATGCATTATGTATATATGTAAATGTACATAATTCATAATTTTATAAACACATAATACATAAATTCATGTATATTCCCATTACAACCTGCCCAGTCTGTATAGTATTGCTTGCATCAAGGTCTTCGGGTCTGGCCATTTGGTATCAGATAACCAATTGGTGTGCTCTTTCTTTCAGAGCAGATTCTGCTTGAAATTAAGATACTGATTTAACAGTTATACCACTAACCCTTTTGCCACAAAACACTAAGCACTAAATTTCCACTTCTATAAAATACTTTGAAAGTGGGCTATAAAAATCCCCATGAAAAATAATGATGAAAACATTAAAACATTAATGGCTTTTGTTCTTAATGCTAAGAATTTATTAGTAAATTAATTGTTATCACACTCAAAGGAAATCACAGCAGTGAATATATCAATTTATTATAAATTGATCTTTACTCAAAGTGAAAAAACTAACAAAAGTTTTATGCACTATGAAATTGTAACTCATCAACATTCATAGTTTCCAAGTTTCAAAGCAGTAGGTGGTGACCCATATCACAACAGACGTCCCAAGCCTGATTTTACATTAGGCAAAGAGTTGCCTCAAAAAAGAATGTTAGAAAAACAATATCCCCAAAAGAGAGACTTGGGCACACCTTTTAATCCAAAATTTAGACTTTGATTTCTTAAGTTTAAGGTCCAGAAAAAAAATGCAGTGGGTATGACCAACTGCAGTAATAGGCACTCTTTTTTTATTAGAACAATGGTTCTCTTTGAGGGGTCAAATGATCCTTTTACTGAGGTCACCTAAGATCATTTATTGGAAAACACAGATATTTACATTATGATTAATAGCAGTAGAAAATTTATAGTTATGAATGAAAGTAATTTTATGGTTGGGGGTCATCACAAGATGAGGAACTGTATTAAAGGGTCACAGCATTAGGAAGGCCAGAATCACTGTTCTAGAGTTTAAAAATAAAAAGAAACTACCAGTGTTCAGGCTTTCAGTACAGAAATATGAGTGTTCAGTAATCTTTCTATGGTTAAATAACTACACTATGAATAGCAGTGACAGACAACTGGTTATATACCAGACACTCTTCTAATGAAATAATCAAACCCAGGTGGTCAGGTTTGGTAACAAGTGTCTTTTCCTGCTGAGCCATCTCACCAGCCCTAATTTCTCTTTATTTGTTTTTATTTGCTTTGTCATGTCTGTTCAGGTTGTGCATGTGAATGCAGGGCCATCAGAGGGCATCAGATCCACTGGAGATACACCCGACTGTATGTCCGGTGTGTTGGGAACTGAACTTGAGTCTTCTATTAGAGCAATGCATGCTCTTAACTTCTGAACAATCTTTCTAGCCCCTCTAGCTTTTTACACGCTATCCAGGACCATAAATGTAGCGCTGAATAGTCATGGTGAGAAAACAAATGTATCTGTTCCCTCGTCTATTCTTGCTCTTGCTTTGAGTTTCCACAATTAAGTGGGATGTTATCTCTGTGATTTTGAGACCAGCCTGGTCTAAATAGTGAGTTCAAGGACAGACAGAGTGACATAGTAAGACATGGTCTCAAGTAAGTCAAAACAAGCAAACCAAAGAGGATGATGTCATGTTTGTGTGTAGTTTAAACATGTCAATATTATAAAGTCAGTGGCTCTTTTACAAGTTGCATAAATCACTCCTTGATTCTACTGCACTGTGAGTTTCACTCAGGAATGGGCATCAGATTTTGTTAAATCCTTTTCTATGGATACTGAGATGTGATGTTTTCCTTAGTCTCTTAGTGTGATGGATTGCACTTATTGATTTTTAAATGTTATGCGAGGCTCACAAACTTGTGACTAATTATGGGTGTGAATGTTATTATTTTAAAACATTGTAAAACTTGATTTGTTATTATTTCATTGAAGATTTGCTGCTGTGTTCATGACTGACGTTGCTTGGTATGCTTGTGTTGTTTTGCTACACTTATTATTTGATTTCTAATGGGAATTCATTATTGGACAACAATATCTATTTGAGTACAGAGGATTTTGACCTATATAGTGATGTTCAATGGGTTTTTTTTGAACTTAAAACTTTTCTTCAAAGTTTCTTTCAGAGTGAATAGTTGCTTGGCATTTTATGTTCATTTACAACATATTTTTTATTTTCTTCAGGAATTCATAATCTTGTGAGAAGGTAAGCATATTGTCTGACAAGTGTGGGCGCATGTTTATCGTCTCTTCCATTCTGAAATGTCTCCCTGTCTGACACACTAGGGGTGTACTTTTGTGTCAGCCTTATCTTCTCTACTTCCTGAAACCTGTTCTGTGGCCAACAGTGTGACATGTTTGTGTACATACTCTTGTGCATGTGAAAGTGATGTGTACTACACAGAATTGAGGAATTAGGATCTTGTGACTTGCGCACAAAGAAAATAGAAAACATTGAAAATGAAAATATGATCAATCAAGAAGAAAACAAGAATGGAGGTAAAGCACAAAAATGTACAAAGAATGATTGTGAAAAATGTTCTCAGGCTAAAAGAACAATTTTTATAAAAATTAAACTAGCATCTTAATATTTGTGATATAAAAATGAATTTTCATTACAAAGCATAGATAATTGGCAAGGACTACATACTGATTTTTCATTTGCAACATTTATTCAAAACATAGTAATAATTAGCTGCTAAATGATTAAAACATCTGTGATCACTGTAAAGCTTGTATTTATCTATTCAAAAATTATTTAATCAAGTGTAGAACATATATAAAATATTATAGATTTAAGAACAATTGACAAGTTATGGTAATGGTTTATCCATATCCTACATCTACCTCTCTAAGCTACTTCGTGATTTTTAGCTTATGAATAATATTTAAATTAGCTATTTATTGTATTTAGTAGACCTTACACTTTAACAGCTATGCTCAATTTCTTGAGATCTATTTGCGTTTGTTCTTATGAAACTGTATTTACCTTTCCTCATTTTCCTACTTTTATTATACTGACCATACCACTTTTTTTTCACAACTTTTGGCTAATTTTACTCAATCCTATCCAAGAATAATTTTGCATATTCTTTGAGAATTTCATAGAATGCATTCTGATAGCATCCACCCCCAATCATCTCCTTATCTTTTTCTAGATCTCCCATACTTCCGTACTCCATCTTCATGGCCTCCCTTTAAACTAATTAAATAACCCATTGATCGTAATTTGTACTGCTCGGGTGTGACAACATTCACTGAACCTTGATTCACCTACCAGGAACCACAGCCTTAAAGAAAGGCGACTCTCTCTCTCCCAGCATCTATCAGCTGTCCATAGCTCCTCAGCTGTGTGCCTGCACAGGCGCTTGTGGGTACCGGCAGAGGGCAGATGAGGGCTTTCATCCCCTGGAGCTAGAGTTACAGGTGCTTGTGAGCAGCTTGGTATTGGTTTTAGGAACTGAACTCTAGTCGTCTGCAAAGGGGCAGGCACTGGCAACTTCTGAGCTATCTCTCTAACCGAATCTGTGCCTGTGTGTCTGTGTCTATGCCTGTGCCTGTCTCGGTGTGTCTGGGTGTGCGTTTGTGTGTCTGTGTGTATCTGTGTCTGTCTGTGCTTGTGTCTGTGGCTGTGTTTGTCTATGTCTGTCTCTGTGTCTCTGTGTGTGTGTCTGTTGTGCCTGTTTCATCTGTCTCTGTATCTATACCTATCCCTACATCTGTATCTATATCTTCTTTATAATTTTGATCTAAGCCTAGATATATTTTTGCCTAAAAATTAAAAGTATTCTGTTGACAAATCCTGCATTTTAAATGAAATTAAATTACATATTTTAAGGCATATACTTACATAAAATACATGTATCTATTAATATAAATATCTATTATTCATCTATATATTTATGAAGTCTGTAACACAAATTTTCCATTATACTGGAGATTCAATCTGTGTCCCCATGTGTGCTAAGCAAGTGTTTTTCACTGAGTTCCATTCCCAGATCGTTCTACTTTGTTTTGAGACAGAATCTCACTGTTTTCCTCAGGCAGGCCTTGAGCTTGCTGCCTTCTTCCTCCCTTAGCTTCCTAGTAGGCTTACAGACATGTCATGCCATGCCTGGTTTATATGACCCTTAATCATAAGTAGCTGTATATTTTTAAAAGTCATAAACCACAGGTATAATTTTAAACAATGACACTGCTAGGCTTTCCAGGGTTACTATGAAAATAAAAATGAAGTAAGGGCCATGGGATTTTTAAAACGATCAGTTAGGATAGATAATGTTGTAAACAAGAAATTTGGAAGAAGATTAAAAGTTGAGAGCATAAAAATGTACTGAGCACAAGTTGTTCAGTTCTTTACTGCTGGATCATAAGTGACCACATCATACTGAGTAGGCCGACATCTGGGAGGCACGGGGTCATCAGCAAGAGCCTCTGTGTCTCATCATCTCATAAAACAACGTGGCATGCATTGCTCAATGGTGTCTACACCCTATTCGTTTGAAGTGTCACATTTGTAGACATTTTCTAGATTTCCATTTTTAACCTCAACTCTAATAGCTCATGTCAGGGCATGGAGATCAGTCATCAGTGAATCAATAAAAATGGACTGCCAGAAGCACATTTCTGTTAGATACAAATATGCACCCTAGCGGGTCAATCAAGCATTTTAATGAGTGATGGAAACTCTTTCTGATGAAAGCATTCAGGCAAAAATACTGATTGTAGTCTGTTGGAGAGGGTTAACCATTAGTCTGGCCTGTGCATTTCCATGGGATAACGAATTTGTTCATTTGGTCTATCGGAAAGCACACACACAGCCAGTGTAATTATGTCTAGGAGTCACATAGACCTTCTAGAAAAGATGTGCCAATTATGCCTAAAATTTTGTGGAGGTCCTACCCATTATCTGGGATGCTTTTGGTTATGGTAGGTAGCTTGTGACATAGTTTCCAATGAACACTGAAACCTACTGTGTGTGTTTTCAGTCTAACCTATTTTCATGTGTTTAAACCTGTAATCTTGCCTCCAATACATGAATTTGCAGCTTCAATAGGATTTCATAGCTCAGAAAAGAAACATCCGTCTTCTTTCATTTTTTTTAAAAGAAAAACTTAATATTCAGCTTCTTGACTTTTTTTTCAAGAGCTTATCCTGATCACAAGAACTCAAAGATGGTCTCAGCCACTTGCAAGCTAAGACCCCAGTCTGATGGTCTTAGAGGAACAGAATTTGGGCAACAACCCATGAAAAATCTTGAAAATGAATCTTTCCCCAGGCCTGTTCTGAAATGAGAAGGAAAATCTGCTCAAGTTTTGATGGTGGATTCGCGAGATATCCTGAAGTAGACAAGTCTAATTAACTCATACTTGGCTCCTCACACAGGCGCTGTGAGATAAATAATGTGTTTGTTTCTGAAGCTATTAATCTTGGGGGGAGGATGTGTAACACAGAAATAACTGTTCATGTGACTGTTTTTAAATTTATCAAAAGCACAAAATTTAAATCATTAGGAACGATGTCATAGGAAATAAGAATTCATATAATTTTCTGTTCACAAAAGCCTAAATTATAGCATGCTGTATTTATAATTAGCACAAAATTGTATATTAAAGCAACAACTTGTGGGAAGCAGAGATGCAGCCAGTGGTTAAGAGCACTGGATGCTTTTCCTGAGGACCCAGGTTTGAGTCCCCACACCTACACAGAAGCTTGCAACTGTCTGGAACTCTAGTTTCATGGAATCTGATTTTATCTTTTGGCTTCTGAAAACAAAACCCATGCACATTGTACATAAACATGTATGCGAGAACACTGAAAACAGTAACAGTTCTGTAACCCCCAAAATAATTGGCTATTACTGCCCCTTCATAGATAAAAAGCCCTGTGGACATTTTCTAAGTTACTAAACAGTTATTTGTGAGCAATGGGTTCTTACACCAACTTCATCTGAAAATACTAGGACCACATAAGGCCTGAGTTCAGATTCAGATCTGGTCTGTTTTCAGGCCATTTATACACACATTAGTGTCTAAATTATATTTACTCTACCTCCTCCAAATACTCAGGTACTAGGTAATCATTTCAAAATTGGTTACATACTTTAATATGAAGAAATCATATAAACCAAGTGCTTGATAAAGAATTTAACTTTGTTTCAAAAAGTGTATGTGTGTGTGTTGAGAATAGCTTCATGTCTGGTAAGAATGTCCTGTGTTACCAGTACCTTAGTTTACCGAGGATAGTATTAAAATATCATTTGTGGTTGGTGGTCTGCCAATGCCATTTAGGTATTACATCATATCACCCTATCTGAAGTCTGGATAATTCATGCTGACAATAAATTGATATATTAATTTAGGTCTATAATAGAGTCTGAACTCTATTATATAATATATTATATATAATAGAGTACAACTCTGAACTCCAAGGTTTAGTGGTGTGCACTATTGGCAGTACATGGGACATGTCTCACACAAATACCAGGAAAACATGTCTTGAGTACCACACAGGAAGATGATAGAAGCTCTGCAGGTGGGTCCTCCCAGCACTATGAAGTTGATACACATGGCTTTGGCTGATCTTAATCTACACTGTTTTCCATCATAAACCAGACCAGCAGCAGAATATTGTACAGGAATATTTCCAGTGAATTATCAAAACTGAAGGTAGCTTTGGAAACTACAGTTATTGCTTTCTCTTTCACTATGTTGCGATACTATGTAATGTGGATGAAGTAGTGAGGATCAGGGTACTAGCTGATGTTCATGTTTATATAACCAACATGTGCCAAATTCTGAGTCAGATTTTGTTTTATTTCCAAGCTACATAGTTCCCATACTGGCAAGTGGCCCATGGCACATTAAAGGATCCCTGCCTTGGAATTTGGTATCTTTTTTACTTGAATTACTGACTTTGAAAACTCTTCCACTATATAATTCTTGGGGTGGTTTCTGGATATAATATTAAAATTTGTGTCAGGCTAATAGTATCAAAATAGCAATATTATTTGGAAGACCTTTTATTTCTCATGATCTGTTTTCTTTTGGACTTTTTTCTTCTAGAAATTTTGTCTGATTTTGCCATTTTATTTATTTAGACTTTTAGTCTTATCTTATACATTATGTCCCAATTGCAGCTTACCCTCCCTACAGTCCTCGCAGGCCTTCATCTACCTTCCCTCTCCCCAAGATTAAGTCCTACTCTGCTTCCCTTCAGAAAAGAAGCAGGACTATCCACTAAACATGCTTATAAGCCCATGCACAAAGCTCATTTCACAGTTATACATGGCAATACAGTAGGAGGAAAAGGATCCCAAACACAGAAAGGTCTCCTTCGCTTTGCTGTATAAGCCATGCTATTTACTAACCTTGCACTATAGCTTTGGTGCTTTTTTTTTTTTTTGCTATTATGTCTCCTGGTTATAGAGAAGTCACCAATGATATTCTTCCAACTTGCACCCTCTTGCTCCTTTTCCTGGGAGTTACTTGTCTTTTGTATTTGATAATTCTGGGGAGTCAGTCTTAAAGAGTTGTTTGTCTCTTGTGACTTCATTTTTCTCATTGTCCTCCCTCAGACATATTCATTACATCCTATCTGTATATGTCCCCTTGAGGTTCTCTCCACGTTCTTATTTTACAACCCTCTCATAGGCCACTTTATCTAATACATACTTTTAACTTGATTCTACCACTGCCTTCAGCTCAGAACCCTTGGCTGAGGTTCAGATGCTTAATGTTCGCACAGCTGTATAGGGTGTGAATGGTGGGAATGCACGAGGGTTTAAAGTATATCACGCATCAAAATGAACTCACTGGTTTTCAATACCTTCTCCCATTTCTGTGTTCACTATCACATTGATTCTCCTCACCTCACCTCTTATCCCGCCCATGTCCTCTTAAAAATTTTCTTCCCTTTCCACTGCATTATTTGTGATTTCTCCATTACTGACCTAAAAATACTGCCAAAATTCTTCTTCAAAATTCTTACTGATGTCTGCAGTATCTTGTGTCGAAGAATATGCATTTCATCATCTGGGAGACCAGGAGTCATTTAAAATCTTTGAATCATAAGGTAGAAAAAAATCATTCTTATATTTTTGAGGATATTATCTCAATCCAGTATAAAAGCTATGTGCGAGAGCAAGAAAACACATGAATATTAGCACATGTGAGAAGAATTAAACAAAAAAATGGGAGGGAGTGGCAACAGGGATTGGCCAGGAACTGAATAAAAGACATGAAGAAAATGTTTTTTTTCTGAATGTCTGTTTCTGGGTTAGGAAACTAGTCAGATGGTGAAGTCATTCATGAGTTGAAAAACAGAGTATTGCTGTCAAGGGAGAGGTCAATGAACTCTGTCTGAAGGAAAGCCTCCTTTCTTTTGAGACCTTTTCATTGAAATTCACCATTAGGACAAGCTCTAATGGAATAACTACACAAACATACAAATCCATAGAAAATAAAAGGGAGTTCTCTAGAGAGGCCATACACATAGTCAGATATTTTAGAGGCGCTTTATATCTGTATTTTAAAGACATATGAACTACTTTGAAAAAGCACAGGACCTACATTTCAAATTCTTGAGTACTAGTTATAGGTTTTCACCACCCATGGCATTTTCTTCAGTTATTTAAGCATATGGAGAAACACACTAGCTATGAAGAGTCATTCTGACATATGAATGGCAAATGCCAGAAAATGAAAAGCCATTTTAATGCATTGCAGATTTCATGGATGGTTTTTAGGAATCAAAGCTTAGCTCAAAGCAAAAAAAATTACCAAACTTTGGACCTAGAAAAATTTCATAATTTTCATTAATTTTCTTCTGCTTCCTGAGTCTTATGAATCGCTAGTTTCTCTTATGAACTCTACTGTTGATGTATGAAGTTCATGATTTCCTTAGTAACTTCTCATGTTCTTTACTGCTACATCATGAGTTCAGCATTCAAATAAGGTCTATAAATTATACTTAATTTGTTTTTACATAGAGGGCTACTTTTGGCAACTTAAAAGTCAGCATTAGCAAATAATTTTAGAGTTCATTGGCAACCACATGTTCATCTGTACTGAGTGAAGGGACTTCTAGTTTAAAATATAGAGCCATGTGATTTTCCTTCTGCTCTTGCTACTGATGAAGATATATTAGACCCTTCTGTGTGTAAGTCTTCAGTACAGTGAACCACTCCATGTATAGAGGAACCTGAAACCATTCTAAGACCAGATGCAGGAACATTTACAACAACATTTCTTGTGGGTTTTTTTTTTAATCTGAAAGTAAATTTTTTAAATTTTCGTTGAAAATAGATCCCTTTCTCATACAATCTATCCCAACCACACTTTTTCTTCTCTCTACTTCTTCCATCTCCCCCACACACACCTCCCCTCCTCCCATGATCCACTCCCCTTCTGTTTCCTCTTCAGAAAAGAGCAGGACTCCAAGAGATGACAGCCAAACAGGACAAAACAAGACAAGGCAAAATCCCTCATACTGAGGCTGGACCAGGCAGCACAATAGGGGTGAGGGTCTCAAAAATAGGGAAAAGAGTCAGAGATAAACCCAATCCCACTATGTGGAGAGCCGCAATAACACAAAGCAGTAAAACATACAGAAGAGTACCTACTGTAGACTCCCGCAGACCCCATATTGCTTCTTCAGCCTCTGTGAGCCCATGTGAGGCTGGCTTAATTGACTCAGTAGGCCATAATCTCCTGGTGTCCTCCATCCCTTCTGACCACTATAATTTTTCTTCCCTTGCATCCTTCAGGACTCCCTCATCTCTGAGAGGAGGGACCTAATGGAGACACCCAATTTTTTTCACAGTACATTTACAGCCAGGAAAATGAGTTAAAGGTGTATACTTTGGTACAAACTGACCTAAGAAGAGCTTAACGTAACTATCTGGGAAAACTTCCCAGGAGAGGGTTATGAAAAGGATTGTGGGAACATCTATATACTTGAAGATCTGCTACATACTTGCAAGCTGAATATGAGCATCTGTGGTAGTTAATTTTGCACATTTATTTGAATGAACTAAAAACATAGAACATTAAAAGGTACAAGTTTTATGTTTCCATGGGCTCTTGTTCATGGAGAATTAGCTGATGGAGGAAGACAAGTTCTGAAAGTCGTGGCACCGTCTCTTGTGCAAGGATTCCACACTGAATATAATGGGGAAAAATAAACTTATCATGTATATTCCCTTTTCTCTGCTTCCTGATGCCCCAAGATTTGAGACATTATCTTTCCCCACCACAAGAACTGGTCCCCATTAAATAGCAGTAATCCCCGAATCATGTCTTGAAATCTGTGGATGTGTTTATATATATATATATATCAGGAACACAAGCAAGTATACATGAATAGTGCTTGGCTTTAATAAGATAAAAACAGGCAAATAAATTTATCTAAAACTATAGTGTAGAAAAAAGCTGGGTGGAGTGAATAGAGCTGTAGAAATATGGAAGAATGGACATTTGATTTGACATTGGAAAAAGATAAGTGGGATTTCAATATCATAACCCATGGAAGAAGTGAAGAAAAACACGCTAGACAGAAAGAGCTGTCATGGTAGATACACACAAATTGTGAACTTGATCCCATTATGTCTTTGATGCCATTCTATTATTCTCTCTCTCTCTCTCTCTCTCTCNTCCTCCCTCTTAAATGTTCATTCTGGGGTTTCTGTTCTAATGCCAACATTGAGAGAGCTTGGAAATAGTAATTCTCATTCTCAGAAAAATGAAACAAATAAAATTTTAATCACATTTACAGGCCATATCGTAAAACTGAGGGCAAACTGCAATGCCAAAATGTAGAAAGTGGCAGATGTAAGCTCTCATAGCTTAGACCAGCTTATCTGAAACAGAAACTGTAAGAGCCTCTAGATGGTAGAAATGTTTGAATGATACCTTTGATAACTTAATAAATGAGAGAAAATGCAGGGAAACTCCAGAGTTGAGATGAAGTAATGTATACATTCTCACTGGTTTTATCTCCAGGAACTTAGCCAAAGTCTTCACTGGGAAGACTTCTTACATGTCCTCTCATAGCTCTGACAAAACAGACCTCTTAGCAAAGACCTTCTCTTAAAAAAATGAAAGAGTTGATCAGAGCTTTCTTCACATGGAGAAAGATTTTTCTGAAGCTTCTAGACCTTCTAACCTGCCTGTATAGAAGAAACAACAACAACAACAACAAACCCGACTATGGAATGGTTCTGCAATCACAAAAGAACAATTTCACCAAGATAATGGAATTTCACCCAAAATTATACGGTTTCTCTTGCTAACATTTTACTATCGCATCAACAGAACTCCAGTATAATAACAATGGACTGAAGCTGCGAGAGCTACAAAGAGCAGACTTTGTAAAGAAGATTATGCAAAAGCAAGGACACCTGAGGACTTTGAAGACTGCCACCTGCAGCCAGAGCAAGCACTAGCCATACCCCAACTGCTTTGCACATTAATGTAAAACTAGGTCTCGTAGAACTTCCACTTTATATTTCCAGGTTTGTTTTTGTTTGTTTCTTTTCTTTGAAATCTCCATTTATGAAATATGGAGAGATGGCTCAGCTCAATGTTTAAAAGTACTTGATACCTACCATTACAAAGGTCCTGAGTTCAGTTCTCAGCACCTATATCAGGCAGTCCTGTAACTCAAGACCTAGCAGGATCTGGTGCCTATTTCTGGTCTATGTGGACATGAACACACACACAATAATAATAATAATATTAATAATAATGATGACAATAATAACAACAATAAAATCTTAAATTTTTTAAAAATAAAAATAAAATTGAAGGTTTTTTTTAATTTGTGTATGCGTGTAGATTAGAAGTTAGCTTAAAAGAGTCAGATTTTCTATCTTCAGTAATGGGTCCAGAATTCAAGTTCAGGTAATCAATCTTGGCAGCAAACCTTCTTACCCACTGAGCTATCTTGTAGGCTTCATGTATAATTTACATCAAAACCTTACAAGCCATATCAAATGACAAGAGAAACTGTATGAAGAATCTGATTAAGCATCATGGATAGGCTCATATGATATGATACTGATCAGCAGGCATGGAGTTTTAAATAACTATGACTTAACAAAACAAGCAATTGGGAAACACAGATAAATTGGAGTAAAAGAAACTTCTCTGATGAGAAGCTGATCTATGCATATAGTCATTTGGTGTCTTTCCCCCCTCTTTTGCTACGTTCCTTTACCAGAATAATAGTAGAACGTTTTCCTCTGGGATCCATCACCTATTTAGTCTCAGGTTTTTAGCCTTAACAGTGTCAAGCATGGGTTTCATCTTGAATGTGCCTTAAGACCAATAAAAATGTTGAGTGCTTCTGTAACATTTGTGCCATTAATGTACCAGTATATTTTGAAAGCAGATATGCTGTGTGTAACAGGATTTATATCTGGTGATATTGATGGATCCTTTTCTCTTGTGGTAGTGTGAAAAGGTATTTCCCAGCACCATGAAGGCTAGTCAATAGGAGTGAAGCTTCTAGTTGGGTAGCAGCTCTACTTCACCATATTTAATGACATAAGTAAGTCATGTCTTCAGAAACAGGGCCTTACTATCAAATTGTGAAAAGTAACCAATAATCTAAGCTGTTTCAAGCTGGGTGCCTCTGGGACCCTTTTTACCAATAACTCACCAAGATACAACCAGGCACTGGAAGTGTTGTTTGGTGGCATAAGATGTCTTTTTGGAGCATTGCCTCCCCCAGTATATGGTGACTTCTTTTAAATTCCTTTTACGTGCATATCCATTTTAGGATATGCTACTTCTCCAGTAGCAGCAGGTTAATATATGGATTTTCAAAAGACATTAGCATTGTTTGCCCCTCCCTATATTCCCTTCTTTACCCTAAGCTTCCCTCACCCTCACCATTTAAGCCCCCATTCTAGTGTCCCCTTTATTTACAATATTATATTCAATTATTTCTTCCTTCAAAGATCCCCTACTCCATCCTGGCCCTTTGCTAGCTACCTAACTTCTGTGGTTATTTATATTAAAGAACACATTTCTAATGCTTAAAAGCTAACATCTACATATGAAATAAAATGTGTAATATTTTTCTTCTGGGGTCTGAGCTACCCTACTAAGGATGATTATTTCTAGTTCCATTCATTTACCTGAAAAATTCATAATTTCTGTTTTCTTAACAAATGAATAATATTCTATTGTGTAATTGTGCTACATTTTCATTACCCATTTATTAGGTGATGATGAATATGTAAGTTGTTTCCAGTTTCTGACTATTATGAATAGAATAGCAATGAACATATATGAGGAAGGATCTCTGTCACAGAATGTGGAGTCCTTTGGGTAAATGCCCAAGAATGATATGGCTGGATCTTGAAGCAGACCATTTTCAACTGGTGGGGAACCTATACTATACATTTTTTTCTGTAGAGGATGTGCTAGTTTTTCCTCCCACTAGCAATGAGTGAATTTTTTTCCACTCTTATCCTCTTCAGCATGTGCTACCATTTGCTTCATTTATCTTGGTATGACTGCAATGATATAAAATCTCAATGTATTTTTAATTTTCATTTCCCTGATGGTTAAGATGGATTTTGAACATTTTTCCACGTTTCTCTACCATCTGAGTTTCGGTCTCAAGAGCTCAGTTTTGTTCTGTACACCAATTTTATTGACCTATTTACTTTCTTAATGTCCAGTTTCCTCCCATCCTTTACATATTCTAGAGGCTAGCCCTCTGTCAGATACATGATTGTTAAAGTTTTATTCCTGCTCTCTAGGTTGCCACTTTCCCTTTGGACATGAAGGTGTCCTTTGATGTACAGAAACCTTTTAGCTTGATGTAACACTAACTCAAGTGAAAGACTTGCACAACAAAAACTTAAAGAAATTGAAAAAAATACAGAAGATACAAGAAGGTGGAAATGTCTCCCATGCTTATGATTCAGTAGGATTAATACTGTGAACATGGCATGGCCATTCTACCAAAAACAATCTACAGAGTCAATGCAATTCCATTCAAAATTTCAAAACAATTCTTTACAGATTTTTTTTTAATCTTTACCTTTTTGGGAAACACAAACAACCTTGTACAGCTAAAACAATCCTGAACAATAAAACTACTGCTGGAATTATTACCATTCCATTTTAAGTTGTATTGTAGAGCTATAATAATAAAAAACTGTATGTATTGGCATAAAAACAAGCACGGTTATCAATGGAATAGAATTTAAGACTCAGCCACAATTTCACATTTTTATGGACAGTTGATTTTGACAAGCTAAAATCACACGCTTGAGGAAAAACAGCCTTGTTAAAAACTGGTGCTCATCAAAGCAGATAGCTGCACAGAGAGAATGAAAAGAGATGCATATATTATCCCCCTGCACAAACTCAACTTCAAATGTATCAAGGATCTCATACGACCACATTCCCTGAATCTGATAAGAGACAAAGCAGGAGCAGGACTGAATTTATTGCCACAGAAAAGACCTTTCTGAACACAAGACCAACAACACAAGCACCAAGATCAACAATAAAATAACAAAACTTGCGATTTTCTCATTTGTTGGTAGTGCATGACCAAGTAAAGCAGAAGCAAACCTGAACATTCCTCACTAAAAACAGAACATTCAACAGTTTGAGACAATTTGAAAGGTTGTAAAATACAAGTCATTGGAAGACCAGAAGTTATTTCCCCGAGTAACTAATAAAATTTTTATGTTTGCAGACTTGTCCTCATGAACCCTTTTGTCTTCCTACCTTAACTGATAAAAAAAAGGTTCTTTGGGATTAATATAACATTGTAATTATTAGTAATCACATCACAATCATTTTTGCATGCATAATAATCATTAATTTCCTAGTTGTTATTATAAACTTGCTTTGTCTTTGGGGATATCCTAAGTATTTTTAATAAGAGTGATTTTATGAGCTTAGTAGGAATTTAAAAAGAGATCTAGCCAGAAGGTAGATTGAATTAATAGAATTTGAACACTGAGTTCCATTTTCCAAAAGCTAATTAGACATAAACAAATCAATGTTTTTAAAAAATAGAAGCATTTTCATTATAATTTCATCACACGTTGTCTTTCCCACATCTGGAGTAGGTTAGAATGAATTAATTGTCTGTATGACTGTTTTTACCTTGAAGGAAAAGAAGATAACTAAGCAGAAAAACTGAAGTTTATTTATGTGTCTGCCTCTCTTTTAGTAAAGTTTGATTCAGTTTCTTAATCCTTTAGATCAATGGTTCTCAACCTGTAGGCAATGACCTCTTTGGGTCAAATGGTCCTTTCACAGGGAGTTACCCGAATAACAGATGTTTACATTATGACTCATTACAGTAGCAAAACCACAATTATGAAGTATCAATGACAATAATTTTATGGTTGAGGGGCAGCACAAGTTGAGGAACTGTGTTAAATGTTCACGGCATTAAGAAGGTTGAGAATCATGCTTTAGATGAATTGATATTTAAATCACAGGCTTGAATCAAATTCTTAGGAATATAAGGATAAAACAGATATGTATTTTATATAAGTATAAATTTTTGGTAACCAGAAACAAATGTATTCCTCACTTTGGATTTTGCCTTTTGATGAAATTCAGAATAGTATAAGTATCAAGGTTAATTATTCAAGATTTCATAGATATCTCTGGGGTGCACAATTTAAAGGAACATTTTTAGCTTTCCAAATTTGAACACAATAAAAATTATGAAATTTTCTGGTGAAGTTTGAGGATGTGAATTCAATAGAAGAAAACTTTCAGATTCAATTAAAATTTGTAATATACAATAAAAATACCTCCATGTTTCCTTCAACATTTATTTTTCCTTAAGCTATGGAGATATACTTGATCCCTTAAAAGAAGAAATCGACACAAGTAATGATGGGCACTCATAGACATCTTTAGACACACGCACACAAACACACACAATTTTTTAGATCTCTAAAAAAGAAGGTGGTAAACATCATGGAGACAGAGACTTTGTAATCAGTGCTGTCTTTATATCAAGCTTTGGAGAAGTCGGGCAATGACAGACCCGGTGTATAAAGACACTATTTCTAAACCTTTTAATGATCAGACTGTGCTTCCTATGTCTTCAAGTACAAAGTGTTGCACATGCAGAACATACCAGAGAAGATGGTACTATTCACTTTTATGTTATTTTTCACAAAAAACCTACATAAAGTTGATAACTTTAACACATTTTTAAATCTGCAGTCAAAATCCAAGGATCTGGAAAGCACTGCTCAATATAGAACATATATTTCTTCTCCCTGGTTTTATAAACCGCTACAATCTTATGCCTTCATTTTACTCCTTTAGAGAAGAATTTCCTCAGATATACTTACCTCAGTAGAGATTAAAAATTAAACAATCAAGAAAACTAAACTATAGCAAATTATTTCTTACTTAATAGTGGATATATATATATATGGATAAAATGTACTAAAATATCAGGTTTCTCTACCTCTACTACAAAATTACTTGCAAAATTATCAGTGTGATCTTTCTTGGAATAAAAGACACCACACATGCCAACATAAAGGTGGTAATCTAGTGAAATTAGTATGCAGTTACAAATGTTTTGACGTCTGTCTGAAAATGTAAAAATAAACATTTAAAGTGGCAATAGAAGAATGTCAAAAAATAAAATGACAACTTAGCTGAGTAAAACCTAATGTACCAAAGAGGTCAGCTGTTTTATGCTAAGTTGTCTAGCATCACAGAATCTCTGATTATATTAATCTGAGAAACAAGCAACTAGCTTTGTGTTAAAGGGAGGATACTGATACATAGCAGGAGTAACAATTCAGAAATCTCAAAAATACATGATGAAATAAGACTAGCCATAAAAGCAAATGAACATAACTGTGTGTTGCATAGTTATGCTAACTGCAAAAAAATAATAATTTTAGAGAGAGCTGCCTCTGTCTCCCACTAGCTGCAGCACTCAGGAGAGTAGACCCTGTACCTCTCCTGGGCAGCACAATTGAGTCAATCCTGTTGGCAGAGGTGTGGGTGAGCCAGGCCAGAGTTGTGAGGTTGGGAGAATTGGCCCCATTACTCCTCTGTCCTGTGATGGCATGGGCAGAGGAGTGGGGGGGTATGCCCTCCCCCACCCCACCCCCAGCTCATCAACACCTGAGGCAGGTGGGAGAGCTAGCCCTGAGGTCATAAACAGGAGAGCTGTGCCTGTCTCTCATCAGCTGCAGCACTGAGGTGAGTGAACCCTACCCCATGCCCAGAGAACAAAGTAGAGCTGGCTTTGAAGGCACAGGTGTGAGATGAGGGATGTGAAACAGGAGAACTGGCCCCACCTTTGCTCAGCCTGTGAGGGGTGGACTAGCCAGGGCAATGCAGGAGAGCTCACCCTGATGGTGAGAACAAGCCAGAGCTTGTGGGCTGACCAATCCTGCAGTTACCCAGCCACAGAATCAAGGTAATGAGTTGACCTGCCCCAAGATCCACCCCATCGGAGACCAACTAGATCACATGAAGGTACTGGTCCTGCAGACCCAAAGCTGAAGCATCTCCATGACACAGGGCAACACCAGGATAACCAAGAAGAGTTCCAGGAGAACCCATCATCAATAGGGTAGCAGAAACCAGAGGCCCCAGACCAGACCAATGACTCTGTGCTGAACACTTGCTAGTGAAGATACATGGATGAAAGGCTTTGCTGTGTGACTCACTATGTCGCACTACAGCATCCATGATGGAACTGATTTTTCTTAGATTTTATTTTAGCTTATGGGGGGGGGAGTTGCAAGGGCAGAGGGCAGATAAAAAGGGACAGGGAAATGAATTGGACGGAGATGCATGATATGAAAGACACAAAGAATAAATAAAAAAGTTTAAAAAATAATTATAAAAGAAAACAAACATGCAGGTAAAAATAAACCAAAATTAATCAGACCCAAAGCCTATACTAACTTTATGTAAGTCAATATTGACACATAAAACTGTATATAAAATCAGTTCTCTGGTTTATTATTCTTCTGTTGTAAGTTTTTATATTCAGCAAAATTTGATTAATTCAAGCCATATTCGGGGCCCTTAACCAATCATGTTATTTTTCCATTTTAGAAGAAACATTCGAATAAACTCAAACAGGGAGAAAAATAAACATAACCCTTACCTTACCTTTTCAAAGGCTATTGACGAATAAACTTAACCTTCTATATCTACTCTGGTTTCAGTAGTACTGTTATCAAAACAATCAGACGCCACTAGATATCACCATTTAGTGGATGTCATCAGTGACCTTGAGGTTCCTTTAGAACTCTCAACCAACTAATCTCTTCCTTTCTGTAAACTGCAGTGGTCAGGGACACAGGGACAGTATGGCAATCAGTGAGGAGGCCAAGTACAGTGACCTGAGTTCCATCCTCTGCAATTTGCCCTTTATCTTCCACATGCCCAATGTGGCTCATGTGTATATGCCCTGTCCCCATATGCAATAATGATGATGATGATAAACAAAATATAATTTTTAAAAGAAGAAGAAAAGATAAGTCCTCAGATTCTCCTTCTAAATTTCATACTTCCTCCAGTTTTTCATAACTCACTGAGAACACTTAGTGGTGCCCTCTGTGCATAGTGTAAGGTCATCCACTAGAGCGTGAACAATCTACCAGTAGCACTCAACTGCCTCAGTTCCTCAGATAGGAATGGAGACTTGTGGGGCTCTCTTCCATCCATGCTGGGAATTTGACTGGATTTATCTTATGCAGGGAGCTCTTGTACAGAAAGCCACAACTGTTACGAGTTCATAAATGCAATGACCCCATCAGGTCCAGAAGACACAATGTGTTTTTGTACAGTCTTCTCTGATCTTTGTGTTTTATCTCCACCACCATTTCCACTGTGTTCTCTGAGTTTTGAAGGGAGGGGCATTGACATATAGATGTTGTTTGCACTTAGGGAAAAACACTCTGCTGAAACCGATTCCATGTGCTTTGAACAGTCATGAATCTCTGTATGAAGCGAAGTCAAATTTTGAAAAATAAAATTTCTCTGATAAGGGCCAAGAGCAGATATAATCTGTGGGCAAAAGATAAATATTTAGAATGCAGCTTGACCTTGTCTGTTCAGCAAAATAGTATAGGCATTTCCCTCTGGTCTTTGACCTCTTAAGTCATGGATCATTGGCCAGGTTTGCAGTTCTAAGCTTAAGTACTGTCATGTAAAATGGGCCTTTGAAATCCAGCTGGAAAGTAGTTGGTTACTTCCATAATGTTCATGCCACTGTTGCTCCAAGGGGCATTTAATTCAAGGCTGACCATCATTGTAGGTTCACAGTGGCCTAAGACTGTTGATGACTTTTCTTTACCAGAATCCTGTAGAGTGCCTTTTTTCATTACGAAAGCTAGCCTGGAGGCAGGAAACTTACAGGTTGACACCAGCTAGGTTTCTCCCTGCCCTATGATGTCCATGTGTGGTGCTTTAAGTGACAGGGTCTTACTGTCAAGTTATGGTGAATGACAAAGAACAATGACAACAGATTGCATTATTATGAGGGATTAGAAGAGGCCTCCTCATGGCCAAGAATTAGAAGGGAGCTTTTTCACACCTGGCATTAGGGAAGAGAATTATCCATACCCCATATGGGGTTACTCCATTAAAAATATATGTCAGGTATATTGTATAAAATTGTTAATTTACAAATGACTTTTTCAAACATCTTAAGCATCAATTATCTTTTCTTCCATCCTCTATTCTCCAACATTCCTATTATTGTTAACTTTTGTTATTAACTTAAAACAAAGTAAAATCTTCTGAAAAGAGTGTTTCATTGAAGGATTGTCTACATTTGTGTTGGCCTAAGGGTATGTCTTTGGGAAACTGCCTTAAATAAGTTCAATGATGTGGGAAGATCCAGCCCAAATGGGTCACTATTCTTAGGCAGGACATTCTATACTATATAGCAGTGGAGAAACAGAGCTGAGCAAAAGCAAGCGAGCAAACACATGTATGTAATGTATTTTTTTTCTCTGCTTTTGACTGTGGATGCGATATGACAACTTGTTTGAAGTTGCAGCCATGACTTCTCAACACCATGGGATGTAACCTGGAATTAACAGTATGATGATTTGAATGAGGAATGTCCTCTATATCTCCAGGAACTGAAAAATTAGTAGTTGGTGTGGTGTTGGGAAGGTTTAGGAGGTGCAGTCTTGCTGGAGGAAGTGCTCCTTGGGGGCAAACTTCGGGAGTTTAAAGCCTCATGCCACTTCCAGTTCACTCTTCCTCTCTTATGTGCTTGTATTTTAAGGTGTGTGCTCTTAGCTTCCTGCTTCTGTCCTACGCTTGCTGCTGTTGTCATGTTCTCCATCATGATGGACTCTTATCCATCTAGAACCTTAAGAAAAATTAACTGTTTCTTCTATAAGTTGCTTTGGTCATGTTGGTTTTTTACAGCCACAGATAAATGGTCCTTTGTCCCTTAGTTATTTGTTATTTTAGCAAGGGAAATGAAGCTAGAGCACCTCCCACCTCCCCCCAAGCCCCACTCCATGATTTCCCTTTTCCTTTCCATGCAAATATATTCACCTATCTCCTCTCTCTTAAAAATCTTTCTTCGCCACCCCCAGTAGTAGCTTTTTAGTTTACTGACTTTTTCCAGTACTTTAAGTTAAACATATAAACCTAAATATTAAAGGTTTAGGATACACATATAAAAGAGAACTTGCAATGTTCCCCCCACCCCGGACCTGGTTTAACTTAACCTAGTTTCATTCTTTCAAGTTTTCTCCATCAACATATAACAATTTCATTTCTCTTTATAGCTCAACAAAGTGCTTAAGGGTATTTTATTTCATTATCCATTCTTCAGTTGATGGACATTAAAGCTATTTCCATTTCCGAGCTATTGCAAATAGAGAAGCAGTACACATGGATAGGCAAGGGTCTCTGTAGGAGTATACAGTGTCTCTTGGGTGTGTCTCTAGGAATATTATAGCTGGGTCATATGGTAGACCTATTTCTAGCTTTTGAAAATCTTCCACTCTGATGTCCAGTGTGGTCATAACTAAAAGCAAAACATGGGAAAAGGCATTTCCCTTGTTCATCCTCTTATGATTACCATTTTAAGTCCAGATGAATTGTGCCCAGCCCATAACACAAAGGAATAATAAATTGCACAATGTAATTCATATATTGTAAAATAAGTGATGTGTGTTAAAAGTCCTCTTGGCACACTGATTAATACCACAGAATTTCAAAAGTTCTAGATGTGCAAAAATAGAAAACAGATGTGCTCATTCAGTTTCTACTGGTATAGCTGAGCTAATGGATGTGAGAGGAAAAGTCTGTCACTGAGTGCTATCTGGAATAACTTTGGGGAATAAATCTGATGTCAGTTAAATAACGGGATTTGGTTCAACTAGTCATTCAAAAGTCAGGAATTTGCATGGCATGTTGGAATGTGGATTTATTGTTGGTGCATGGCTTTCTGCATCTTCCCCTGCAAATGCCTGTTTCACATTCATGCAACACATGTCATGATGGAATTAAATGGATTATAATGTGGAATTAAATATCCGCTGAGCAACCTGCATTATAGAGTAACTGAAAAACCCTATTATTTTCTGTTAGTTCAAAAGCAGAAACTACCAAGTTTTTGTAAAGTAGATGAAATAGTAATTTTAAATAAGATTAGTGGATTAGAAGCATTTAGAAATACAGACTAACTTGATACATAGAAATATTTAAATCATAATAAAAATCTTATATAGACTTGAAGTATGGAGGTTAATGGCTTTTGGGGGCTACAATAAAAGTTTTTGGCTCATAAATAAGTTTCAGTTGAAGCTAGAATATTAAGAACTTTCAGTGGGTCTTTATCTTCTAGTACACTGCTTTAAAAAGTTTACAAATTTATTAGTGACTAAATTCATTCATTGTCAATAATGTGTGTGTGTGTGTGTGTGCGCGCGCGCGCATGCGCACGTGTGCATGAACACAAAATTCTTCATGGATATCCTCACTGCACCTCCTTTGATCTCATCACATATGTCTGAAAATCATCTTCCCTTGCAATTGCCAGTCTCATCCATGCTTTCTGCATTTATGGTTTTGTGACCCACTGAGTTTAATAAAGACTGTCATTGTGACCATGAATTTTTAACTATTCATTGGACCCTGGCAAGAAATACCTTTTACTCCACATGCACACATACATACAGAAACTTAATACACACATGACTGCATATATAAAGCAAAAATACATCCCTCGTGCATACACGCATATATTTCAGTACATTCAGTGCTTTCTGTTATTGTCTGCTCAGATCAATCCTACACTCTTCTCCCTGTGAAAGAGTCACAGTGTCTAGGCAGTGATAAACAGCATTCTAGTGGAGTTCATGGAAATTTCTAAATGAAGAGATATAGCAAAACTTTACGAACTATACCTGTCATACATGACAGAATAAAAAGAATCCTTGGCCTAGTCATTTCTTTGGCCATGAAAGTGAACAGATTATTGCATCGGTGACTGACAATTGAGTGAGTTCATTGTAAGATAAGCCGAGGAGAGGAAAATAGTGAATGAAAGTGAAGAGAAAGAGAAGAAATGGTTGCAAGACCAACCAAGATTTTTAAAACCACAGGAGTCTGTGAGGTAGAAGATGTAGATGTAGCTCATGGCTAAATTCAAAACAGCTCTATAAAATAACAAAATCTTCTGAAATACAAGTTACTCTGATCTACTCAAATTATGTACACTGATGAAATGCAAAACGTCACATAGCCTTAGAAGAAGAGGCAAGTCGGAAACATGTGCTGAGCTTGTACCTGGAACCAGGCACCAGAGTATGTGAATTTTCCTTCAGTTCTCACAACTTGCAAAGCAAGCATTGCACCTGTATCTACAGGGAAGAATGGTGAGGTTCAAAGATCGTAAACCATTATTTCTGGGCAAAGAACTTGTGAGATTACAGACTAACTGAAAGGCTCACACATATCGATTGGGAAGCTTGGACTTCATTGATAGTAAAACATTAAAATTACAACAAATATTACAATGAATAATTAAAAAATAGTGATTTTATAAATCAAATTGCACTTTAGTATACATTATCATTTTTCAAACAAGCTTATGATCTCAAGTAACTCTGTATAGTATACCCTTAGATAATTACAGAAGAGAGATAAGGGTTTTTAATTTAACTGATAATGATTTTTGTAAAGAAACCCCCTTTTTAATATTATAGTTCCTGTTCCGACTCTTGGAATCTTGTTCACCAGCATAAGCTCAGGTCTTACAAGCCAGTAGGGGGCAGACAACAATTTCGAATGTCTTTGACTGGGCTCCTGTGTCTCCTCCTCTCTGACTGGTTACCTAACTCCAGCCTGGAAGCGCTTCCTTAGCAACTGGTTGCCCTGGGAGACGGGAAGATGCAGTCCCGCTGACCACATTCCTGGCAAATTCCTAGCACCTACTAGTGGTCAAAGGCTCCAGAGAACTATGTCGGAGATCCTGTGCCAGTGGCTCAACCGGGAGTTGAAGGTGTCCCGGACCGTGAGTGAGTGACCACAGCCTAGGGCAAGCGATGAGGGGAATATGGGGGGCGGGGACACGCTGATAGAAAGTGTCCCCTGAGTGGCTAGCACTCCTCAGTCGTACCTAGACACCTGGGGTCTTCTCATTGCATCCTGCCTCTGGCATTACCCTTCATGCCATCTCAGCCCTCAGAATTTCTGACCTAGTCTGTATTTCTAAACAGTCAGGGATGCTTCAGTTCGAGGCACTGTTCTGCTCCTATGGGGAGGAAACCTTGATCGTGTCTGCAGTCTGACCCTGACTTTGCTTCCCAGTTAACTCTCTCTAGTAAACAGTAAATGGGTCGATGTAGAATATATTATCATTTGCCGGTTTTAGCAACTTTCATCTCAGTTTACAAAGGGTAGCTGTTTGTTGAGGTGCTTCTTTTTCTACTTTTCTAAGTTAACCTTAGTTAATTTTGTTAAAGGCACAAAGCTGTACCTGAAACTCCTAAAGTCTTATGGCCCAGAAAGTCCCAAACACTTCAGATTTGGTGAGAACCAACACTTGCAAGCCTAGCACTTCAATATGCTCTTTCTCCTCTTCGGGGGAGGGAGTAATGTCTCTCCGGGGGAGGGGGGGACACTCATTTTCAAGTGCTATGGATTTTCCTCAAGACAAGACGTTTTCAGGACAAATCATTTCAGTGTGTCTTCCCAGAACAACCCCTGCCTTCCTGCCAATTGCTACCGATGTGGGCAGCTTTGCCAGTTCAGGCCTGGGTCGTCCCTGCTAGGTCAGTAGTGTTTGTGCAGCTGTGAAATATCCACTGACAGCCCAAGGATCTTCAACACATAGCATCCCAAGTTGCATTTCTTGAGCCATAACTTTGGACTTATTATTTGCTAAGCTGCCTCTACCCTCTTATGAGCAATAACAAATTCGTTCTCAGTGTTCTGTTGAGTTTCTCTGTTCAAATGTGATGCTAAATTCAGGACAGTACTTAGCATTTAGCAATTCTTCTTTCTCTCTCACCATAATTGCTCCAAAATGCAATATCACACATGAAGTTGCACTATTCTGAGATACCAGTTGCACATTTCTTAGCTAAAGTTAGTTAACTTATTTGTAATAAAATCTATACCATTTCCTTAAGTCCTTAGGACCCTTGTAGAGTAAAACTCTTTTGAAAAAAGTCAATAAAATTAATCATAAACATGCAAACACTAAATGTTTTTATAATATTAATAAGTTTGAGAAATTTGGTTTTGGAAGGAAGTATGACTTCATTCTGTGAAGATTAAAAGCTTGGAGACATTTTAAATAAAATTATAGCGCCACAAGCTGTGAGTGGAAAATTCCCAGCATCTTGTTTCCTCAAGTATAAATCTGGAAATTGTTAGCAGATACACCCCATGCTAATTTCATTTTAAACACTAGCAATGCAGCCATTGCTGAATCCAAATTGCTGCAAGATGTCTGAGGAGACAGTCTGATGTATCCAAATTATGCACTTAAAGGGCTACCCAGTGTACAGGGAATATATTCACTTGTGTTTGATATCCAGAGAGGATTCTGGTGTACCTAAGGCACCACACAGACTCTTGCAGAGTCTTCTCACTAGATAAGTTGTTCTGTGGGGTGTGGTGGAAGATTTTGAATACTTTGTAAACATATGATGTAAACAAACAGTGTAAGTTGAAGAAGAGAATTTGGTCATTCCTGGATAACGGCTGTGTAAGAGCAAGGGATCAGAGTGCGGACTGTCTGGCTCTAAATATCTTCTTCACCATTACTAGCCCGTAGCCTAAAGTTCACTGTACTGAAAAGAGTATGTGTAATGATGCTTCATCAGTTGTATCAATGTTAAATGGAATAATACACATAAAACACTGAATAGTACTTGGAGCAGGCATAGTGAGTAAAAATCTCACTTATCACCTTCAGTTGTCTTAAAAAGCATCAAGATAGGATATTTGAACAAGGATATGTATGGCTGTGTTGATTCTGAAAGAGAAATAATCTAAACAGCCTTAAATAGAGTAATAATTGCATATACCACATTCTCTTATACTATGGATTTCTGTGAAACTATTGAATGAATGGGATACATGTTTCAGTTTCACTGATATTTGTGTATTTATCAAGTAAAAATATTGCAGCTTATTGTATGTAGTATCATTATAGTTTTAACTATAAAACATGTATACACATATATACACAGGCATTGGGGAAAAGAAACACATGTACTGTGCAGTATTAACTATATTGTTAACATGCCCATAAATCTTCATATTGTGAATGATAACTGCAATTCAAGAATTACTATATTTATTAATTATAATGATAGAGAAATTTATTGGCATGTCCTTCAATTAATTTTTAATATTTTTATTTTTCATAAAATCTCTTTTGATTATGCACTTTCCATTATCCTTTCCCAACTCCTTCCATATCCTTCTCCTGTCCTACTTCATGTTATTTCTTATGACAAAAACAAATCTAAGTATGTTCATCTACACACACACACACAGAGACACACATGCACACATGCACACCATGAAATCCTTATAGCTGACCAGCTATCACTGAGTATGAGACTTGCCCTGGATTGTCATTGATAATAACCAGGGTCACTCAATTGAAGACAACTATTTTCCCCTGTCCCAGCTCTTAGTCACAAAAAGCATCTTAGTTAAGGCTGAAATTTGTGTCCATTTCTCTTTCCCCATCCTGGGCTTTTGTCTAGCTTGACCCTGTGCAGTTCTTGTACACGCTGTCACAGTTTCAAGTTCACATGTGCCTCACTACTGTTGTGTCTAGTAAATTCTGGTACCTTGAAGTCTTCCATCACCCCTGGCTCTTGGAGTCTTTCCACCTACTTTTCAGCATCGATCTCTGAGTCTTAAGGGGAGGAACTTGGTAAAGAAATCTCATTTACTACTGAAAGCTCAAAGTTTCTCACTCTCCGTAGTTGTAGGTCTCTGTGTTAGTTGCCATTCACTGAAAGAATTAATTTTATAATTAACAATAAGTGGAATAGAATTAATATTACTGAAAAGTCTGCCATAAGTTCTCTATGAGGTATTTATTATTATTATTTACTTTCTTACTATTGTGTGGTGTATTTGTACGTATATATGTTTGCATGCTTATGTGTGCACCTATCAATGGAGGAGGTATATATCAGGTCTCTACTATGATCTTTATCCCATTTTTTAAAAGATGTAATTTCTCACTGAACCTGAATTTGTTTCGGATAAACTGACTGGCAAGTGTGTTCCAGGGTACAAGCTATCTGCAAGTCAAGTGCTAGTATCAGACACATACCAACATCCCAAGCTTTCTACATGGGTGCTGGAGTTGTAAATTTATTCTCATGGTTTTGCAGCAAGTACTTTACGCCTGAGCCATCTCACCGACACTACACTCAGTTACTCTACAAAATAAATGTTGCTTCTCTTTCCTTAAGAGCTAATGAGCATCATAATTCTACAACAGAAATTCTGCATAAATGACATACGCTGTGTTGGCTATTTTTTTTTATCAACTTTGCACAAGATAAAGTCATTGGAGAGGCGGAAGCCTCAGTTGAGAAAATGTCTCCATAAGATCTGTCTGTAGGCAAACCTGTTGGTTTTTTTCCTGTTTAATGATTGATGTGGGAGGGCCCAGTCCATTGTGGGTGGGGCCACACCTGGACTACTGATCTAGATTCTGTAAGAAACAGGCTGATTTTGGAAGTCAGTGCAGTGGTCCCTCAATTACCACAAGACTCCTCTATACCACTCTTGGGCATATACCCAAATGATGCTGAATCATACCACAAGGATATTTGCTCAACTATGCTCACAGCAGCTTCATTCATATTAGAAACAACCTGAATGTGACTCTATTGAGGAATGGGTGGAGAAAATGTGGTGCATTTACACACTCCAGTGTTACTCCACTGTTAAGAACGAGGACACAGGGAATATGAAGGCAAATGGATGAACTAGAAAAATATCATCCTGATAGTTAACCCAGACCAATAAAGACAAACATGGTATGTTCTCACTCATAAGTAGATATTAGCTGTAAAATAAAGGATAACTATGCTACAATCTACAGACCAGATCGATTAGGTAACAAGGAATTGTCATTAAGGGACACCCATGTTCCCTGAGAAGGGGAAAGAGAAGAGATTTTGTGAGTGGACTGAGAGCAGGTGGGCATGAAAATATGAACTTTCAGGTTGGGTGGGCACAGAGCAGGCAAGTACTGAGGGGAATTATGGGGGGAGGCATTTTGGCATTGGAGGAAGCCTGGCTCCGGTGAGGCTGTGGGGAGAGCCCAGTTTAGACTCCCAGCAATACTGGAAAAGTAGCCTGAACCGGTCATCTCCTGTGGCGAGTTTGGTCCTGGCCCCATTGCCATCAGAAAACTGCAATCCAGAAAAGTGATGGAAGCAAATGCAGAGACTGACAGCCAGACATTATTCAGGGTCCAGAAATCCTGCAGAGGAGGAGTAGAAAGGAATGTAGGAGCTGGGGTGTCAAGGACATCAAGGAAGACTCACACATTCAACTAATCCGGGGCTCCTAAACACTGAACCACCAACCAGGGAGCCTGCATGGGACCCGGGCATTCTGCATACACGTTAGAGTTGTGTAGCTTGCTCCTGTTGTGGGACCCCTAATAGTGGAAACAGGGGATGTCTCAGACTCTTTTACTGGCTTTTCAGACCCTACTTCTCATGCTGGGTCGCATTGCCCAGCCTTCACACATGGAATGGTGCTTAATCATGCTGTAACTTGATAAGCCATGTTTTATTGAAGCTCACAATGATAGGCTCTTTCCTGGAGGGAGTTGGAAGGGAAGAGGATTGGGGGAGGGAGGGAGGGATATGAGAGAAGGACTAGGAGGGGGGTGAGACATCGGTGGAAAATAAATAGATTAATTTTTAAAAAGAAGAAAAGAAAGCATGCTGTTCAAACCACGGGAAGCAAGCCAGTAAACAACCACCCTCTGTGGCCTCTGCATCAGCTTCTGCCTCCAGGTTCCATTCTTGTTTGCGTTCCTTTCCTGCTTTCTTGACTTCCTTCAGTGATGGACTATGAATGTGAAAGCATAGGACAAATAAGCCCTTTCTCCTCAACTTGAGTTTGCTCATGGTGTTTCATCACAGCAATAGTAACCCCAATGAAGATATGGCCTCACATTATTTGTATAGATCAGATTAATCATAAAGAGAATAATACCTAACAGTGCATGTCTCTTAGGCTCTGACCATGGCTAAACTGAAAAATCTAAGTAAACCTATGATGTGTATTTTAATATCTTCTGTGCCCATAAACATTACTATAGATACTATCATGGCACACTAAAGAGAAAGCTGCATCCAGGAAATCAGTATCTCTAGGTCTTGATATTGCAAATAGGAATAAATATCTCTAGGTCCTATTTTTCATACCAGGGAAGTCATAACGGTAATCATTGATATCTAGTGACAACCCAGCTGACATCTGCTAGATACTCAGTAACCTGTATTTCAACATTTTCCCGTCTCACTTTAGAATATTGTCCAGCATGGTTTCTGTCACAAAACATATTTCATGGTGTATATGAGAGAAACAAAAGTAAATCATTACATTGAACATTGAGAAGGCGACTTGAGACTTTGAAACCTCAGCTTTGTGAATGAGGAAGCTCAGTTTTATTAATTTAAGCAAGTTCTTAGGTTTTCTCTGATATCTGATATCATGGTAGATTTTATAATATGAGATGACAATTTCTTATGAGGAGAAGGCCATAAGACTAAGTATTATCAGAAAATTGACATGATTCATAACTTCGTTTCCTGACATAATCAATTATAGATCAAATTGCTTGTCATCAATTAGAATTATCTGTGATCAGACAATCCTTAAATCAAGCCATTTCTTGTTTTTTATAATGTTTCTGAGGGACACATTTTATCAATATATTGATAAAAAAGAGATTAGATCAGATTTTCTTCATACTTTTCACCCCAAATATATACAAAAGTCACACTGCTTAAAAATATTCTTTAGTTTCCTTCTATAACTAAAGCTCCTAAATTTTCAATCATTGTAAATAAATTCTTCTGTTATGAGAGTATCATTGTTGTATTGTCAACCAGTAAGCACAGAGAATATTGTTCACATGGTATTTTAATTAAATTGTTCAATTTTGTGTTTTGTCAAATGTACTAAGCTCCTTGTTTTTATTTTTTTAATAGTTAAATGTCCAATTTAGTTTTTCTATGTTAAATATTACTAGTTCTTCAGAATTACCTTGAATTTTAGGGGCATACTCTGTTGTTCATTTGGTTGGTTTTCTTAGACAGATTCGTCCATCCCTGCCTTTGGTGTCCTAGAATAAATGGTGGTCCATCTGTTGTAGTAATGAGGGAGCGGGCCTGCTTTTCGTCCGGCCCAGTTCCCGCATGGCTAGCTTATACCCCGAAATAACAACACACAAACTGTATTCA
>LOEQ01014044.1:8813-20771 GCA_001685075.1 Bramus lutescens | reverse complement strand
GTTCCTGAGTATCCCCTCGTATCCAGTAGACCGCTTGTTACACCTCTCCTCCTCAGCTTCCAGCTTCTCCATGACTTCCACCCCCTTTCCATGATCCCTCACTTCTCATGGAAGTGTGACAGAAATGTCCCATCTACGGCTGAGCACTCAGCTGTCACTTATTCTCAGCATGTTGTGAGTTAGAATGCATTAACTGCTGTCCACTGCAGAGAGATGCTTCGCTGGCCAAAGTTGGCCGCAACACTAGCCTATGGGTAGAAACTGACTTTTCCCCCATTATCATTTCTTTCATTTTTGAGATTATAATATAATTAAACAGTTTCCCTTCTCTTTTCTTCTTCCAAACACTTCCATATCCCCCTCCCTTGCTTTCTTTCAAATTCATGGCCTCTTTTCCATTAATTGTTGTTACAGACATCCATATATTTTCCAAATATATAAATATGACCTGCTTAGTTCGTATAATGCTATTTCTGTGTATGTTTTCAGAGCTGATCATTTAGTATTGGAGTGTTCTTCCCTGAGGAAATCCACCCTCTCCCTTCCGTAATTTCTTCGTTGCCTGCAGTTCTCCGTGTAGGGTTGAGGCTTCACCATCTTTTCCCATCCACATTAGCATGTTCATTGCTGTAGCCTTTGTTCAGCTCACATTTAGGCAGTCATACTGGTGAGACTTTATCAGTGTAGCTTCTGATACTGATAGGAGACACAGTCTCACAGCACACTCTTTGATTCTCTGGCTCTCACAATCTTTCTACTCTTCCACAGGATCCCTGAATCTTAGATTTGTATAATAGCTATATACATTTGATTGGACTCTGCATTTTTTCTTAGTCATTTTGCTTCTGCAATGGTCTCCATATATTGCAAGGAAAAGTCTCCTTGACTCAGGGTAGGACTACACTTCTCTGTGGGTATAAGGACAAGTAACTTAGGAGGTAGAAAGGGATTATCCTGCTTTCTCCTCCAAGATCCATGACTTCACTAGCCAGGGTAGTTGACTAGGTTTCCAGCAGCAGCAGACATAATTTTCCTCCTGTTGAGCGGGTCTAAAGTCCAACTACAGAGCTGTTGGTTACTACCAAGCTATGGTTCAGGTGCCATGCTGGTTGCTGTCCTTCATAGGTGTCACAGCTGGGTAGGACTGTTGGTTGCTTCCCTACTTTGAAAATTTACATAGTGCCCTCTGATACCGCAAAAGCTAGTCCTTAGAAAGTAAGCATTCAAATGACTTCCAGTTCAGTGGCCTCTGGGCCTTGTGTTTCAAGAGGGATGACTCTAATTAGGAATGGGGAAGGAAGATAAATACAGAAGGAGGGAAGAAGCAAAATAACAGTAAGAATATTGGAAACGTTCATAATTATCTTAAAAAACCTTACAATACATGTAAGTCAATGTATAAATGTATACATAAGTAGTTTAAATGAAAATTTCCCATCTGGGATGACAATTATCTCTTCAAAAGTCAAATATCATCTAACAAAAGTCCAACACCAGGCGCAAGAAGGCCTCTTTAGAGTCTTTGGTCAGGGCTGTCTGAGAGAATCCCCAAACAGGGACATTGCCCTTGTTCTTGGCTCCCCAAGCCCCCAGAACTGGAACCTAAGTCCCTACTGCTGAAGATGCCACTATATATATTTTTTTTCACTGTGCTAATGAGGCTGAGAAAGGTCCCAGCAGTTCTCATTCCTCAAGACTCTGGAACTCTGGCTGCTGCTTCCGTTCCCTTTACTACTCTGATACATAAAATCACCCTATTGCACTCCCTAGGTTTCTGTGGGGTTGAGGGTACCTGTGCTTTTCTCTCATTTCTTTCTTCCTCTACATTTCTCTTCTGTGTATTCCCAGTTACTCCCTTCTCCTTTGCTTGGATTTACAGAATGTGAATAAAATTCACACTTGGTCCAATATATATGTTCAGAAGTTCCATTTGTCAGACTTGGTCAACTTTTAGCTTAGCCTTTGAAATACAGATGACTGGATTTATAGACAGTCAACTTCTAATGGAGTCTGGGTTTACTATAGGCATTCACTACCCACAGTTATAAAACACAAGTGTTAAGTTTTCTTTCAAAATATTTGCAGTTTAAAAGGTCAAGGATTTTGGCCACTTGCCTTATGCTGAGGTTTTGGTGTGTATGATGTAAGGCTAGGGCAGTGTCCTCCACGGATGTGTCCTGCTTGGTCTAGAGAGCCAAAATGTAGCTGTGGCTTCATGGTAAACCTCACAGAGAGGTTTCAAATCTCTTCCTCTTTCATTCCTATGTATTTGCTATATTGCTTTGCTTATAATATTTTTGTAATAGAATTTAATGGTTTTTGTCCTGAAACATCAAGAGTAATTTGTGCATATCGATTTATACGCATAAACTATAATAAATATTTTACTAACAAAAAGCTTTTCATGGGTTAGGATGTGGTTCCATGGGTAACAATGCTTGCTGTACAAGCATGAGAACCTGTGTTCAGAACCTCAGTAGAAGTTGGGCATGGCATCTCATGCATGTCATCCCAGAACTGTGAGGAAATGGGAAGAGTGGACATAGGAGGAGCATCAGAAAGAGACCCTGTCTCAAGGTAATAAAGTGGAGAGCAATAGAGTGGGGCCCCAGGCTTCCTCCCCTGGCCTCAGCATAGTGCAAACTCCTGGATAACATGCATGTAACTAACAGACACACACAGTTTCTCATTAAGACTTCATTTGAATTTTGGTTGGAATAATGTCTTCAGTTAAGTCTTCCCAAAAACCCATGTGGTGGTGGTGCATGCCTTTAACCCCAACACTGTGTTGTACTGCAGACAGGAATGAATTCTACTTGCAAACAATCCCTGCTGTGTGCAGTCTGTACTTGTGAGCTCCTCTTCTTATTTACATGCATTGTAATGCCAGTAGTCAGTGCTCACAGACTTTCACACCATTTACACCCATGCAGGATGGAAAGAAGAATCCCAAAGGACTTGTTCCCGTGTGACCTCAACAAACCCGGGTGCTTGCTTCATTTAAAGAGTGCACAGGGTGTTTGATGCTTCATTTTAAAAATTTCTTGTGCTTTTATTTTATTTTAGTCAATTCAAAACAACTAAACCAATAACATCTGTTAAATGTAGTGTCTGTAAAAAGGTTAGGTGTGACCCACCACAAACACTTCAATCAAAGGCTCTAGGAACCACCTGCACTTCCTACCGGACAGCTGCTAAGTGTCTGTAGGTGCTTTAGAGACCAGGATCACCACAGACAAGAACCCCTCCCTCTCTCTCCCCTTATATAACTTATCAGATTTTGATATCTGTAACTTCACAAAATAGCCAGATCCTGCATCCTTCATGGTGTTCTGAAATAGTTCATTCAACAGTGTTCACACCAGTGCTCTAGGATGCAAATCTCACTTCCTCTTCTATTTTTGAACTCAAGCATATACACCTGTATTAACAGAGTCTATCCAGTGATGGAGCACCTCTAAATATACACCTGCATTATCAGGGTCTATGCAGTGAGCACCTCTAAGAATGTACCATATTCAATATTTCATTGTTTATATAGATAGAAAAATGACAAAATAAAGTTGCCTCAAACCTGAATACAAAGTTACTTCCTTATGAATTCCTTCTGAGAAATTAAAACTTGGAGATTAAATTACAAAGACAACAAGACTTAAATTTCTCAAAGTCTAAAAGCTATAATATGAAGCTTTCATGCTGATGGGCGGGGAAATGAAAGTTTGCTATTCATCATTTCCCATGCTGCCTGGTGTTTTGGGCACTAGTGGGTCCTGGCTGTGGGTGGGTGTGAGTTCTTCAGTAGCCATAGGCCAGGCTGTCACCTCTGGAAGGCTGTGCTTCCTTATGGATTGGATGATGGGTTAGATTTTTTGTTGCCTTGTTTTTAAATTAAAAAAAAACCCAACATGTTCAGCAGAATGTTCATCACAATGCTGACTTCCTGTTAGCTCAGAAAGTAAGCAAATAAGAGTTTTTTAGCACAACTATCAGGTAAATTCAAGTTCCCAGAAGCCAGGGTTACTATTGCCAAAGTCCAAAACTAAACACATTGCTCTATGAGACAGGAGAACAGAGGGAACCTTGTCCCAATTCACCAGGATGCTGACTGGCCTATATCAGTGGTACAGAGAACACAGCCCAGGAAAGCAAGCTCCATGGGAAGGAATCAAGCCTAGGAAGTCAAATTTGTTCCACCATTGAAGGTATGAGATTAGCACACATACTTTACCCACTAGCAGAACATGTCCATGGTGGTGTCTCCAGGGAGCAGCCCCAGTGGGTTTTGTTTACCTCAGTTAATCTTCTGAGGAACCCTCTCAGACTCACACAGATGCCTTGACTCCAGCTCTAGTGAAGCTGACAGTTAAGACTCATCATTACATCTATCAATCGCCAAAGGCAATTTTGGCAGAAGTATTTCTTTAAATCCTAAAATTCCGCTATGACAGCAAAGGGTCTGTCCAGTCAATGTAAACGTTCAGCACCCGTCAAAATGATAGCAATCAGAATACTGTGGTATAAGAACAAACCATCGCACGCAATACAGAAAATTACCCCTGGCAAAGACGGAGACACAGCAATAAACAGCCTCTTCAATCACTGACATGGGAAAACTGGATTTCTACATGCAGAAGTTTGAAATTAGACCCTTATCTTAACACACAGACACAAACACACACACACACACACACACACAAATTACTCAAAAACAGATTGAAAACTTATCAATAAGTTGCAAAACCATAAAACTCCTAGAAGAAAACAACAGGGGAAAGTTCTTTGATTCCAGTTTTGCAGTGGAGTGTGTGTGTGTGTGTGTGTGTGTGTGTGTGTGTGTGATGGTGGTGGTGGTGCACACCTTTAATCCCTGCACTCAGGAGGCAGAAGTAGGAGAATCTCTGTGAGTTGAAGACTACCCTAGTCCACAAATTGAATTCCGGAACAGACAGGGCTGCTACACAGAGAAACCCTGTCTCAAAAAAACGAACATTCCCTTCCCCCGCCAAAGAAAAAAAGGAAGAAAAAAAAGGTAAGAAAAGAAAAGAATGGCATTACATTATAAGTAGTAAAAGTAAATGAGGCCACAGCAAACTGAAAACCTTCTGAACGGAAAATGAAGACAGAACAGCAGAATGGAGGAAATGCCTGGGTGGAAGTTCCATCCCAAGCCCCCTCCCTGGGAGTTGCATCAGTCCAGACTTCACCGCTGAGAAAGCCCACCAAACGAAGGCCCCTCCCCCAGAGATACTCAAGACCATTCCCACAGGGTATTTAAATTGTACCCCAGAAAACAAAAACATGTGATTTTCCAGTCTTCCTGCCCCCCCCCGGGGGCTGGAAGGCCACCCGGGAGCGTTGGTATCCATTAAACCTGGGCTTTTTCTAATTTGGTTTGATTTGGTCTGATTTGGATTATTTATTTTATCAGCAGAGAGGTTTATTGGGGCCGAAAAACTTTTCATCTGGATGTTCCATTGTGGGGCTGTTTTTCTCACCAGCCCAGGGCTACATGGTAAGAAAACTCCCTCCCTTGCACCTGCTCTCCACCAGACTAAGATGGGCTTTGTCTGGGTAAATTCCAAGTTATTGCCTTAGAGGCTCAAGGCTTCATGTGATTTTCAGGTTGTGGAAGACATGGCTATGCCAGGCACCCCACCTGACCGGGACAAAGACCTGCCTTGTCCCCGTGGGATGCCTTTGTCAGGAGACATCCTGTTCTAGAAATTTTTCATACCCCTTAATTTTTTTTGACCCAAAGTCTACCACAGTGGAGGACACATTGCACTAGGCTATGGGTTCCAGCATAGATTTACAAAACGGGTACCTACAATTCGAGGCCTAATCTCCAGATGCCCTTGGGTTGCCTTTTACAAAATCTTTAAATTGGGGCTATCTGACACCATAGGTCCTTTACACCTAATTTTTTTTTTTTTGCTGGCGTGAGAAGAAGTAAACAAACACACCATATGCCCATGGTTTCTGGATGCTATGCTCCCGCTTCCTACCCCCCTCCCGGCTTCTCTGTTTCCTGGCATGTGATCTGGTCACACTGGGATTCTCCCTACAAGGGCTCTGTTCGCCCCTCTTTCCACTCTAAAATTGCATAGGTGTTCCGTCTTTAAGTTTCTGTTCTCCCTTATAGCACCTACTGATCTGGCCCTTAATGAGATCAGCTTTGTGCTCACCTGGCTTCAGCTGCCTACTCCAAAATTTTTAAGTTGGTCAGCTGACACAGGCTCCTAAAAAATGTTTTGTTTGTCTATCTGTTAATATATATGTATAAATAATATGACCACAGTATGCTTGGTTTATGTCTGTGTGTGCATGTGTGCTTGTTTTAAAATCTGTAAAACTTATAACTCCAGATTACAACAGCTCTGGAAAAATACAAACAGGTGGATAGATGCCATTTTTGGTTGAAGTCAAAATGAAAATCTCAGCATCATCTTTGGTAAGAATACCCACATGAGCTGGAACTACCAAGGAGACATTCTGCCTCCAATATACTTTGGCTTACTAAAATATTCCTTCTAATCTTCTTGCCTCTACTAGCATTGCCTCTACTGACAGAAGCTTTCCAGGAACTATTTACAAACTACATATTGGATAAAAAGTTCATATTCAAAGTGCACAGGAAGCTCATAGAACTCGGTAGGAAGAACAAGATCACCTGAATTAAAGCAGGCAAACGACCTGAACGGACTTTCTCAAGAGAACAGGTAGTGATAGCCAGTGGGTAAGTGAAAACATGTCCAAGATCACTTCCATCAGAGAGCTTCAACCCAAACTGTGAGGCCATATCCCCTCACACCTGTTAAAACTGTTCCCCAGAACACAATGAAAATGCTGGCTAGGTTGCTGAGAGGAGGAAGCTCTTCAGGCATTGGTGGGATTTAAACTGATGTAGCCATTGTGGAAAATAGTATGTGATGGCCTCCAGACATTAAAAGTCAAACTGCCCACAATGACACAAGCTTATTCATTGCAGCGTTATTCACAACAGCCAAGATATGTAAATAGCCCCATAGCACAATTAATAAAAACCCAGAGACAGAATTTGGGGTTAACTTTAAAGGTCAAAAAAGCAAAACAGCCAGCCACTGGCTCTTACCTGTACCTCACTCCTAAATGACGATCTTGTCTCTAGTGATCTGAGAACCAGACTCTGAGTGAGAGCTGTCTCCTCCTGTTTTATATTCCTCTCTAGTGCTGGAATTAAAGGCATGATATACCACTATTGCCCAATTTCTATGGCAAACTAGTGTGGTTACTGGGATTAAAGGTGTGTGTCACTACCTCCTGGTCTGTAAGGCTAACCAGTGTGGCTGTTTTACTTTCTGAACTTCAGACAAGCTTTATTTATTAAAATACAAATGAAATATTACTACATAGCCCAATAATCCATTGACATATCTATGGATAAAAAAATGAAGCATGCACACCTCATGGTGAAATATTATTTGGCCAATAAATCAAATGAAATCTGATATGGTTCTACAGCAAGGTTGGAACCGGCAAACACCACTATAAGTAAAGCAGGCAAAGAGGCAAACACTGTGTGAGTTCATAAACACTGAAGGCATAAGGGAGGCCAGGCCGCAGTGGAGGGGAGGGGTGGTGTGGGCCAGGGTCCTAGACTTCAGTGAGTCTTCTAAACAATCCAAATGTGAAGAATGAGCAGAGGCAGGTGTGGGGAAAGAATATGAAACATTGACCTGGGGAAACCTAGCAGTGTATTTTAAAGGCACCTCATGAGTTATGGTCACCTTGAGACCCTTATCATAACAAGTATTTATTAAATGCACAAGGTTGCTAAACAAAGATGACAACCTTGCTTCAAGAATGCAGACTACTCGGGCTGTGTAGGTCCAGATCTGGGGAAATAGTTCTGCACTGTTTACTGTGTGTAATGATGTTATTATTGCACTCAGCATGGAGGTTGTAAAGTGATTCTGCATGTTGGTTTCAATGTGTAAATGTTTCTCTTATGGAGTCATTATGCACATTGACCATGAATATTTCATTTTATGGTATTCTAGAATTAAATCCTTTATAATCAAAGAAGGTATTTGAACTTGACAGAGCTGTCAATATCTTGAATCCACTAAGTAAAAAATTAACTGATGTTAATGCCAGAGAAATATAGATGAACAACCCTGGGGCCTTAAAAAGGCCATTCCACTGACTCCAAAGACATTACAACAGATGCCTGATGAGTAACACCAAGGAAATACGACCTAAGAGAACATGCAGACAGATTTAGAGTAGGAAATTGTTGCAATTCACAGGCATGCCTAGATGTCTCTTTCGTACTTAGTCCCCCTGTTCCCCCATGAGGTTAAGATCACCACATCTATTTTCTCTGTAGCCTAAAAGTCATGAAATGTTTACTTTTTCAACTTCATTTCTCTTGTGGGAATTATTCTCACATGTTAACTTGTCTGAGCCATAGGATGCTCAGGTCAAACATTATTTTGAGGTGAGGGATTTTTCTGAGCAAAATTAGCTTTTAAATAGGTGGACTGAAGAAAACACTGCCCTCCATAATGAAGATGGGCCTCATCCGCTTAACTGATGGCTTCAATACAACCAAAGGCTGACCTCACCTAAGTGAGAGACTTCTCCAGCCTCCAAAATGCTACAGTTAATCCCTTACACTAAAACAAATTTACTTTAAAACTGTGCGCATGCACGCATGCACACACACACACACACACACACACAGTGAGAGAAGTGATTCTGTGATCTCCCAAGGAAGTACTACATGGCAGACACTGTGATTTGGGCCCAGGCAAAGTATTCAGGACTCCTGTGTGTGTATGCATGTAAGACACCAAGTTTGTGGTAATCCATCACAGCAGCATTCAACTGTGATGAATGGCATTTGAACTTTTTTAACATAATTTCTTTACTGATTCTTCGGGAATTTCACATCATGCACTCCAATCCCAATCATTTCCCAATCCCTCCATATGCACCCTTCACCCTCACAGTGTTCCCCCAAAAGAAAAATTTAAAAATACTAATTAAAAACAGAACAAAATGAACAAACAACAGAAAACCCAACCCAGCTCGTTGCTCCACCTTTTCTGCCTCCCCCAGTACCTCTCCATTCATCCTAGTGGCTTTTGTGTGTCATGCAGTTTGATCCACTCAGCTTTACTTGCAAATGTTCAGTGCAATGAGACATTGATCTGGCTCAAGGCTTCTAGCTTCTGGCAGACCATCATTCCTGGACCCTCACTGACACTCCTCTCGGATATCCTGTGACCACCCCAAGTTCTGGAGATCCTGTGGCTATGGTTCCACAGGACCAGTTCACTTCACACACTAGGGCAGGTCACAATTAGGGTAGATATTGGGGTGGGACACCTCAGAGCCCTGGTTATAGGCCTCAGTAGTAGCTGATTTGATCAGTCCAGGCTGCTAGGACAGCCCCCTCAGGCATGGGTGGAGCCAGTTCCTCTAGGCTCTACCATTTGGGGCTAGCATTATCACTTCCATGGTGAGGGGTAGGGCTGTCTGGAGTTCTGGGGCCAACTCTCCCATGAGGGGTGGAGCCAGCTCTTCTGCCTGTGATGTCCAGTGAGTGGCAGGGCCAGCTTGTCCCTGGGGCAGCAAAGGACATGGCAGGCTTAGCACAGCCCTCGAATTTCAACACACATGGTTCTGTAGTAACATGGCCATGGAGAACAACACAGACCACAGCTGTAGCAGGACCTAGGACCCAGATTGGCTCTCAGCAGCAGCTCTGGACTGGTTGTCACCATGGCCCCCGGTGACTGAAAACTAATTATGTACCGGAGCAGGATACAAAAGACACAATAGAAATGCAAAGATACCTAGGGCTTTAAAATAAAGGGTAGAAAATATTCTATGTAAAAAAGACCTATATGTGCCTATGATATCAAATAGACTATAGAAATGAAAAACTAACCACTAGGAATAAGAGAAACACTATAATTTCAAAATAGCCAATTAATCACAAAGACAAAATCTTAAATTTTATACAACTAACTTCAAAATGAACAAAGCAAAAAATACAGGGTTAATGAGTAAAATCAAGAAGCCCATAATTGTAGCTGAGAAATGTATCCCCAGTCTCAGATGACTAGATGAAAAATCTGCTGCAGCACAGAATATTCCCAAGTCACACTTTTAATTAACTTTACCTAAGTTTATAGTTTTAGAATATAGTCACGCAGCACACAGAATAGAGTCAAATAAAGTGTTAGGACTTGAAATAATCACTTTCACACATTCTTTTGTAGATTATCTATGTATTTTAAAATATGTATATCCAATTTTGTGTAAATTCAAGAGTGCTGCTACAACTGGCTTCCTTCATTCCACACCTCACTTGAAAGTTCTTCACATAATTCCATTTACTTTGTGATGGTTCCACTGGAATCATTCTTCTGAGCCATGTAACTAATTTTCCACTGATGACCATGTGTTTTGTTACTCTCAAGAGTGTAATTTCTGGAGCCAAAGTGTGTTTGTATTTAAAATGTGTTCGAAACTTTCAAACAAGTCGCTTTCTTTTAAAAAAAATATTTATATGTCTGTGTGTATTACATTTGTGTGCAAGTGCCCACAGAGGCCAGAAGTGAGCACCACTTCCCATGGAGCTGGAGTTACAGGTGTTGTGGGCCACTTGACATGGATACTAGGAACCAGAATCCAGTCCTCTGGAGAAGCAGCAAGAACTCATAACTGTTGAGCCATCCCTCTCATCCTGTAAAACACCTTCTTCTAAGTTGTGCCTATTTGTTTCCAACCTAAAATATCTGTGAGCCTGGGAAAGTATTACAAAGTGAAGGTTGGGAGGTTCTTCCTGGGACACAATCACCCACATACACCACTACCCACTCTACGACACAGGACTGTAGGAACACAGCCCATCATGAGATATTCATCTTACATGAGGCACTGTCCTTGCCTCTCCCATTGAATCTGCTTCTTCCTTCCTCCTCAAGGTGGGGCTTTGCTTTGCAGTCTAGACTGGCCTCAAACTTGTCCTCTCACCTCAGCCTTCCTGGTGCTGTAATTTTAGGTATGCATCACCATACCCAGCTTGCACTGTGTTACTTATTGATGTTCCGATTTAGCTTGCAATGAAAATTCTAAATTTGTCTCAACCTTTATTACAGGTGGGATAAAAATCCAAGGGCAAAATTCCAGAACCAAATTTGGTCTTGTTTCTGGAATGTTCTCTTCTTCCTGGAGGAATATTTTGTCAACAAAAATTAGTTGTTTTAAGTCCCTGATGTAAAAATATTGCCAATTTGTTCCCAAAGGAGATGTTGTGTGCTATTACTATTGAAATCAGTGTTATTGTAACCAGTAGTTAACTGCCTGAGGTAAGTGCATTAGAATAACCTGTAAACATTTTTCAAAATGGGAAACTGATGTTTATTTCCAGTTAAATATTTGGTAATACTGATTTCCTCAGTCTTATCCATTATTATATATAATTCATTCATGCTCTCTAGCATAATTAATTATGTATTTATCTGATTTACTCTCAGGTTAGGAATACATATAAATTGTTGAAAGCACAAATAATGGGATAAAAGTTCTAGTAAAGAAAAGCAAAGAAGGTGGATATCTTCAAACTATTTCGTAATTATCCATAATTCTTGATTAAAAATTAAGTTTTCTTTCATTTCTTATGTAGTTAAGTAAATGTATAAATGTAAGAAGGAAACCAAGGCAGTTCCTATATAAAATATAACCACTCCTTGTTGTAATGGCCCCACAGTGATCAGGGGTAAAGGACATAGCATATGGTCCTGTCGTGATGAGAAATATGTGGGAGACATTTCCATAGGCATTAAGTCTACCCAAAAAAAATAAGGTTGTAAAAAGTTCACTCTAAATCTGCATTTGAAAATTATCATCTTCAGGCTGGAGAGATGGCTCAGTGGTTAAGAGCATTGCCTGCTCTTCCAAAGG
>LOEQ01014040.1:0-15741 GCA_001685075.1 Bramus lutescens | reverse complement strand
ATAAATAAATAAATAAATAAATAAATAAATAAATAAATAAATATTAAAGAAAAAGTCAGCAGGAAGGAAAAATAGCAGACTAGATTCCCAACCATCTCACACACTGAAAATGTCAAATAATATAACTATGTATAGTATGTTAACAGCAAAAATACAATGGAAAAATGTGAACTCATTCTCAAATATACCTGTATGTGTTGAAAAGAAACAAATAATATTTTTAGAAATTAAAATGAAACTACATAAATAAAACAAATAGAGTTGAGAAAAATAAAAGTTAGTTATTGCATAGAGACACAAAACATAGAAAATGAAAATTTAAGGAGTAAAGAGAAAAATGATTACAAATAATGCATCAAATAAAAAATAATTGAAGATGCAAAAGCCAATGTGATAATGATAATAACCTTCTAGAATATTAAGAAATATGTATGTAGGTAAATCAAACAAGATACCTGTAAGAGTCATTAAAACTGATTTGACTCAGTTCTCAGTGAAATTTCTTCAGAACAATGAACACAAAAGAAGGTCTTTAAGACCATCCAATGCGCCATTATATAGGGTCAACACTGTTAGGTTAAAAAACAACTTTATTAAAGTAACAAGGGATAAAAACAGAAAAAAGCCAAAACTACAATGAAAGGAAAAGAATAGTCGCTGTAGATGTCTACAACATTTTATTCTTCCTATCTAAATTGTTTGTTAAAGTAAGATATTTTAATGCAAAAAGAGAAGTTATACAAGTTTGCACACATATATAGTTTACTAAAGAAAGTTCTAAAATATATATATTTCATTGTTGAAATAAGGAAAGCATATAACCAAATACATTAGAAAATAAAACACATACACACACACCTTTCTATCAAAATAATCAATCAAAACACATGCCCTTGGTCTAGGGATCTAGTTCAGTAGGTGGAGTATCTGCTTAGCATGCCAGAAGCCCAGGGTTCAATCCCCATCCCATCATAACCTTGCCTCAGTGGTTGTACTAGCTGCCTTTATATTGCTGTGATAAAACACCACAGCTAAGGCAATTTAAACAAGTAAGGGGTTGTGGTTTCAGAAGAATAAAAGCCCATCAACAACGCTGCAGGAAAATGTGGCAGCAGACAGGCATGCTGACTGCGAAAGTCAGAGGACAGGTCTCACCTCTCAAACTACTAAGAAGAAGTAGAGCACAAAGGGATGTGAATCTTTAAACTCTAAAACTCCGTTCCTACTAACACACATCTTCCAGCAAGGCCACATCACCTGAACCCAAGGACCGTCACCAACTATTCAATAATACTTGGGGACCAAATATTCAAATATCTAAGATTGTGGGGATCTTCTGACCCAAACCACCAGAGTGGTGAATGCTCTTAATTCCAGGACTTTAGAGGTAAAAACATAACTCTGAGAAGTTCCAGGTTGTTGTGTACACCAGGAGCTTGAGGCCAGCCTGATTATATGAGACTATTTCAAGTAACAGTGAAAATAAATAATAGCCGTAGCATTCCAATTAAGAGCTGAAGTACTTGATGTAGTTTTTGCTCAGGATTTTCCCTAACGATCTGCAGAGGCTGAATTAAGTCTTCCTGAAAGACAAGTACTGTAAATGAGGCCATTTGTTAAGTGATCCTTCCCACTATAATCAAGTTAAGTGTGGGATCTAGGGTATGAGAATCCCTCAGATTTAAGCCAAGTCCCAAACATAATACCTGATGGATATTCTTAGAAGAGCAAATGGGACCAGAGACCTGAGCACAGGAGTAATAGCTGTGTAGAGGCTGAAGCTGCCTGGAATTACCTGTGCTCATACGGATTTCAGATTTTTTTCCTTTTCTTGTGAAAAATGACATTAACTTTTCATAGAGATTTTGGTGACTATGTGGGTTTTTCAGTAGAATAAACGTTTTGATAATGGTTTGTTTATATCATGAGCATAGGCATAGATAGGGTGTCTTTCTACTTGTATATCATTTTCAATTTTAATGGAGTATTATATTTTTAGCAATAAGTGTTGTGATAGCTTGAAAGGGAAATGTCCCCAACAGGCTATCAATTTTGAATTGGGGGTAGGCCTTGGCAGTTTATAGCCTCCCCCAACTCACCCAGTTTTTCCTCTTAGCTTTAAATATTAATAAAATGTGATCAGCAAGCTTTCTGTTCTATGAAAAGCTTTCTTATTCAAGTCACCACGTTATGGTTAGGTAATAAATTAGCACGTGAACTGCAATTTTAGAAGTATATAATGCAAACTACATCATAGAAGTTGCATCACTATGGTCGAAATTGAGTCTTAAACATGAAAAGGTAATCAAGAGAGTTGTGGGCACTTCTCTCTTTATTACATTAATGATTTTATTTAAGAGAGGAAAACAGTGTGCAATTGGCATAAACATTTGGCAAGTAGTTTGGTATCATGTTCATCTTTGCTACATAGTACATAGATGATTAACACATATAAAATAGAATATGTGAAAGACACTCCTGCCAATTATTTCATTAAGCTATTTTGGGTAAGACCCATCCTACTCATTATAATGATTATGATGACTTTTATTGCACAGTTTGAAAACTTTTGCCGCAAAGAGTCTTATAAGTCACTTTTGACAGGCACAAAAGTTCAAAACTTTCTGTGACTTAGCTTATAAAAGTTTTTTTTTTAAATATTGGAAAACTGAAGTGTCCATTAAGACTAAAACAGATAAGTTAGTCACATACTCAGATAAAGAAATATTATATGATGATGAAAACCAGTGACTATTGAAGTAAGAATGAACATTAGGAATATAATTTACTTTGACAAATAAAAAAATGATTAATTAATACTATAATATTTATAAAATCAATAAAGAAGATACATGAATTGTCAGGAAAAATATGAGAATATTAATAAAAAATTCAGAATAGGGTGTAATGGAGGCCAAGCAATAGATTCAGGAAAAAAAGTCATATTTGTGACTACAACAGCAATAATTTATAAATCAGATAGTGACTATATTTCTATTTATCTGGTTGTTTTTAATTACTTTATTTCTTCAGTCAAATAAGTTATATATACATAAAATATTACATAATAACAAAGCTCTGAAAAAAATAACCATTCAATTGCTAAAGGTTTTGAAACCTGAGATGCTATTGAGTTGGATCTAATTATGGATACTGGATTGCCATGAAATAACTAGTAGATGATTGGGAGAAGCCTGAAAGAACTTTCTAGCAGGTATCCTGGAATCCACACAAGTTTCAGAGGGAGAATGTGTGACCTGCCCTACTTAGTGAGGGCCTGACAGTCATATATATGTCTTCTATAGTTTAGGAGTCTGTCTGTCTGTGGCAATGATTGGTGTCTAGGAGATGGATTGGATGACCTCTTTGGTCCTCTTCAGCATGTGGTTCTGGGTCTTTGGGCTGTATCATTCGCTTTTGAGCCTTGACAACTGCCTGACCTTACTCTGTCTCTCTTTGATTCTTCTCTGACTACCTTAAGCAGTTTCCCAAGGAATGTAGTGCATTTCCAAGTGAGTGGTATGTCTTGGAAAAGACGTCCAGGGGAGGCAAATAAATCTAGCAGCATAAGTGATTAACTCTGGATTTGAACTTTTCACCTTCCTTAAAAGAAGTGAGTGCACATGGCGGATCAAACAGTGTACACACACATACTCAGAGCATCTGTGACGTGAGAATCGTGTGTAATGAATTCACTAACTAAAAACTAAGAAAAATATGCATTTGTATTATGTCATATTTATATACATATATGCATGATGACAAGCTTAAAAAAACCAATTTGTAAAGATCCTGCTAAGGTCATCCTAAATACAATTTTAGGGACTGAGTGGAGTGAAAGCGTCAGCATCCTTTGTCCTTCGGTGGCAGCCTCAGCACCATCTTCATCCTGAGCATAGACACTGTGTAGCCCCAGTGGGGTTCTCAGACCTATCCCCCTTTCATATGGCTGCACGGAGAGAGGCTTTACTCCAAAACTCAGGACCAGACAACCTTGCTTTCTTTTGTTGTTTGGTTTGGTTTTGTCTGGTTGGTTGATTGGATGGGGTTTTTTTTGGTTTGTATTTGTTTTTGTTTTTGTTTTTGTTTTTTTGTTTTGTCCCACAGGTACAATAATACACTCTGCAGTGCTACAGTGAGGTTCAGGTACATATTGAATTCATCTGTTCAATACCCCTGACAACAATAAATGTTTCTATTGGAGAATTTTCTTTCTTTTTTTGGTTTTTGTGGTTGTTGTTTGTTTGTTTTACTCAGTGTGATTTCATGATACCCCCCTCACATTTAGAAGTTAAATGTATTTGAAGTCTCTTAATGTACAGAATATGAAATAAGCTTGTTTTAAAGAGAGTAAATTTCAACTTCCCTGAAAATGCCTCATTTACTACATGAGAAAGAGGACGTTAAAGGCACTCAAGGGAAACCTTTTTTCCCTATTCTAATGGAAGCTTTTTCACAGTAAGATTATACTTGTATGTTACTTGTTGAAGCTAAAGCAAATAAATAAAATGGATTAAAGGGAAAGAGCTGGAATGAGCTGAGACCTGAGAAGTAGGGATGATGTAACATATGACTACAGTTTTTAGTGCCAGAGGCGAATGTCTGCATTCAATTTGCCACTGGAGTCTTAGAACAAATACCACCACTCCCCCAACCGCCTCTGCCCACACAGCAGCAGCCAGCTGGAAGACAGATTCCCACCAGATGGAATGCAGGTGAAACATCAGCATAGCGAGAGCCCAGTCTAAAGGGGGCATGCGGAGTTTGGAGAGTTTTAGACATTTTTATTGCAGGAACACATGTGTTAGTGCAGCATATGGAGGCGATTATGGCAGGGAAACTTTGCCCTATCCTTAAAACCAAATTCCAATACTGTGAGCTCAGGCTAATGACTCCCCTTCAGGACAAGTAAAAGCAGACCACAGTGAGATTTGAAGGTTGCCTTCACATTACGTCAGGTCACAACGAGCCCTACTAAAAACTCATCAGAGACTCGTGGTGTCTCCACATCATTTCTCACTTAGAAAGGATGTGGCTTCAGACTCAGTCCTCTCAAATGAATATGCTTTCCTATAGTCTAGCTTACAAACCTCACCCGACACTGGACTTTTACAATCTGAATAGCAGAAAACACAAATATGATTGTTAATGAATAGCATGACAATTTCAGATAGGAGAAATTAGCTACATTTGAATCTTTCAGCACATATGGTCCTTTCTGAAATAATCATGATTTCTTTGAAGGAGACAGACAGATACTTGTCATCTTCCTTGATAAACAGTATCGTGGGAATTAAGATGGAGAATATAAAACGGGCTGCAGTTGAGCGTTAACTCTATAGCCTATAAAACAGTCAGAAGGATTAGAAGTTAATCTAGCCCCAAGAACTCTCTTGTCTGGGGGTTTTCCTACAGACTTAGGCCCTGGAGTAAATTCTCTCCCTCTTTGGTTTTGTTCTAACTGGTGACTCAAAAACTCAGGCTACTAATTGTTAGTGTATAGGAATGTGTGTGCTTTACAGTAATACAGAATTACTTCTCAGACAAGCTCAACCCTCTTTCATGGAATCACTAGCTGAAGAATTTAGTGAAAGGGGAGAAGTACTTAGAAAGTACAGAAATTCGGGGTTTAAAGGGATAAAATTAGTTCTTTTGTTTAATATATCAGTTCTTCTAGCAATATGTGTGGTGGCTAATTTCCTTGAAAGATAAAATAGTTATGTATTTAAAAAGGGAGACTGAGAAGTCTTACATGAAAATAAAAAGCCATATATATTCTAAATGTGGATCACACAGCCAGACAAGCTCATTGCATCAGCACAACTGGGGACCCGAATAAGTAGAGTAGAAGGAACACAGAGAAAAACATAAAATGTGTGGCACCCACTCCTGATTTCTTCTCCCTGGGCTCAGCCTAATCCCCTACCATTAGAGACAAGGTTTGTCTCTTCAAGTTCACAGGGCTCATGAGAACAGAAGAATAACACCTTCTCCAAATCACTCATTTGGTTAGGAAGACTGGATGGAAGCATAAATGGAAGGCTATTTACCTAAGTGGCTCAAGCAAGCACGGTTCCCCTTGGGTGACAAAGTAGCTCTCCTACTCTGGCCCACTTCAGCAGAATGCTTCCATAATGATGTGTTCATTCAACACAGGGTGCTGAGCTATTGCCCCTTACTGGCATCTGGGTTAATTCCTTACTTTGGATATCTAGGGTCTTAGCAAATTGAATGTTGTGAGGCAAACTTCCACTGTAAAATATACTGGAGAATTTCCTCACTCCTTGATCCTCTCTTCCTGGATTTCTCCTTCTATTTATTATTATTATTATTATTATTATTATTATTATTATTATTACTATTACTATTGGTCATTCAGCTCTTTATTAGACCAATCAGGTGTTTTAGACCAGCAAAGTAACACAGCTTCACGGAGTTAGATAAATGCAACATGAAAGAATGCAACTCGTCACATCATTGCATCATTAAACACATGTTCCACAGCGTAAACAAATGCAGCACATCCTATAATATTCTACAACAGACCTCAAATGGGAAAAATAGGTCACTCTGTAGGAGTGACAGCTCAAATTAAACTAAGTCGAAATCTTTTGTAAAAGTTTAACATTATTTTGTGTATATGGTGTGTCTTCTCCGTATTTGTCTCTGCATACCACATGTATGCCTGATATATACATAGGGCAGAGGAAGACAAATCATTCCCAGAACTGAAGGCGTGGATGGCTATGAGCCACAGTTTGGGTGTTGAGAATCTAATCTAATTCTACCCTCTAGAATGACTCTACCTGCCCAGAGCTGTGCACACCTTTGTATAGAGCCAAGCAGGCCCTCATGGGCTGAATGCATGCACATGCGAATGAGGTATAAAAAAAGGATCAGTCAAGAAGGGGCTATCAAACCTGGAAGGAGGAGAAGCTGAGCCTTCAAAAAGGGGTCTCAATCAGTTCAACGATGCTGTTCTTTGCTTCAACGGTGGCAGGAATGCAAGGACTGAGATGTCACAATTTGCCACAAGATAGTTTGAGGTCAATCACATATCTACAAGGTCTGATCACCTTTATTCCCAGAGCTACTGTTATGCCCAATGTTTGCATCCCTAAAACATCACCATGAGACCAGATCTGATGCAAAAGTAGAGTCTTTATTATGAGTTAACTCGGGTCTTTCTGTCTGAAGCGGCAGCAGAGGCAACAGCAGCAGCAAGGACAGCCAAGGAGAGAGCCAGAGTGATGCAAGGAGGGGGTTTATATAGGGGGAGAGGCTTGGGGGCTTCCAGGCCTCAGGGCTTGTGATTGGCTGTCCCCAGCGGGATGAGGGTAATTCTAGACTTCCAGGCTTGGGATTGGTTGCTTCCTATGATGCAATGGGGATTTCCAGGCTTGAGGGGAATTCCCAACTGCCAGTAACTGCCTAAGGGGAACCCCAAACCTCTAGGGGCTCAGTGATTGGTCCGCTTTTCCTGCTCAGGGATTGGCTGGTTTTGAGCCAGGGACAGAGGTGGCTCTGATTCTGGGGCCAAACTGTGTTTCTTTCTTTGGTTCTTTTTACCCTTTGACCCTAATTTGGGGACCAGGGCAAACGTCTTTGGTAGGCTCTGAATCTAGGGACTTAGTGCGTTCTTTCTGTCCTGGTTTCAGGGTCGGGGACTTCTCTTGAGCTCCAGGTTTGGGGACAAAGTGTCTCTTCCCCTGTCTTAGGTCCCATTTTCAGGGTGTGTTTCCTCCCCTGGCTCTGAACCCGGAGCCAGGCTGCTTGCGGGTTGTGCCAGGGCTGCAGACTCACTGAATCTGTGGGGCCTGGGCCTCTCACGGCTTCTTCCTTTTCTGCCTGGAGCTGCCCAGCTGCTGTCACATCTGGCTTAAACAGATATTGGTAACCTGGGCCTCTTCCTTGCACCCAGTTGCGCTTTGTGCTTTTCATGTCTGTTTCTTTCATGACCAGGGGTTTTGTCTTCTTGTTCCCAGCTGCTGCTTTGCTGACAGCTGGAGCCACCAAGCGGATTGACTGAAGCAGGCTGCCATCATGGGCTCTCTGCCCTCAGGCCTTGCACTTCTGCTGTTACAGAGCTCAGGGTCTGTGGCCTTTCCTACTCCAGCCATAGGCATTTTATCAGATCTGAGAGTCTCTTCCTGATAGCTCTCCTGGTGGTAGTCTCCTCTAGGAATCTTGCCCGGCAGAGACTGTTTACCCTTTTAGAACCTTGGGAGAAGGGCTTTCTGTATCTTGTCAGATTCAGGAATTTCTTGAGACTTGTGAGTTGTTTACTTCTTGAGTTTCATGATTCTCCTTCCTGGTTCCTGAAGGTAATGTTACAACCTAGAACTTTTTTCTCTGTAAGGAACTTCTCTACAGGGGTGAATGTTTCCACTGGGAGGAAATTGCTCTGCAGCACCTTTCTCTACTAAAAGATGTCATTGTGTCCTCTGGGGTTAGAGGAGTCATTTTGTCTGATTTACACATGGTCTTTCCAGTCTGTTTGTATTCTTCAGCTTTCTATGTCTGGGCTTCCATATTTGAGGAAATCAACTTCAACAAAGATTTCTTTGGGCCCTCAAGGGTCAGAGGTCTTACTTCATGGACACTTGCCCTTTGTTCTGTAATGATGTGGGATATCTCAGCAGGGAGTGTGTGGCTAAAGAAGCCAGTTAAACTACCTGGTGACCAGGAAGGAAAAGAGTGGGAAAGGGGACAGAGTTCCAATATCCTTCTCTGGAGGAAGTGCCCAAATGAACTGATTTCCCTCCAGTAAGCTCAACCTCCTGAAGGTTCTGGTGTCTACTTACAGTACTATCAGTAAGGGAGCTAACCTTCAATACCTGAGCTTTTCATTATAATTGATTACATAAGCATGCATCTTTCTTTTCAAAAGAGCTACAGTAATTGTTTTAAATTAAAAAAAACACATAGAAAAGGAGAGAGAGAGTGTTCAAACACAAAGTCCTCAGGTTTCTCCCTGGAACCTGTACGGCAAACAACACAAAACATAAACAAAACTACTATTGCTGCACACACTTGCAATCCCAGCATTGAAGGGGCAGAGACAGGCAGGCTTCAGACATAACCAACAACTACCAGTTCAGTAGTTTAAGAGCCTGTCTTAAACACCAAAGTGAACAACTCCTGGGAAATGATGCCTCCAGCTGAACTTTGGCGTCCACACACGTGTGCACACACACCTTCACACATGTACATCCACCAGGACATGTACGTACCTTCAAATATGAGCACTCACACAAACAAATCAATAAAGCACCTCACTTTTNCACACACACCTTCACACATGTACATCCACCAGGACATGTATGTACCTTCAAATACGAGCACTCACACAAACAAATCAATAAAGCACCTCACTTTTCTTAAGATCCCTGTAATAACATTTTACTGCTCACAGATGGAATCTCAATCTTTCCATGGTTTACAAGCTCCAGAACTTCCTGAACTTCTTAGAGTCAAGAGTTTGCCCTACCCTCAGCTGCTACTGCTCAATGATCCTCGCCATGCTTATTTTAACATAGCTCTTCTTTCCTTGTCTCTTCAAACAGGTCACTCAGCGTCATCTTTCAGCGTCAACTTCAAATTTTGACTTCCCCAAGAGGCACTCAACACGAAAGCATCCTCTCCACTCTGTGATCTAATCCTCTAACCCCTTAGCCTGCATACACCACAGGCTTCCATGATCTATTTTGTACCCATCTTCTCTACTGTTTTGGTCCCAAGAATGAAAAATTCTGTGTGCATCTTGCTCATAGCTTTATTTTTTATTATCTAGCAAGAAACAATCATAAGTTGAAACTCAGAACTGAAGGCATGTCTGCATAAAATCTCCCAATTTTTTTTTAAATTTGTTGTAAACCAAGGTTTTGAAAGTAAGCAAAACCATGAACCTAGCAAGAACTCAAGATGCCCTGGTGGAATAGAAAAGCCGAAAATGTAAACTTGAAGCAGGGTGACTAAAGATGTGTACAGAAGGAGAAAAAAATGCTTTTGCTACATCCCAAAATGGAGCAAACTATATTCTGCACAGCAGCAAAGGGACACATAAAGCTTTATCCCAAGGACTCAAAGGGGAGAAAAGCGCAGATTGGTGGAGTTCAGTGTGTGAAATTAACATTGCACTCACTAGTGAAAAGTTTAATAACCATGCTCAGCTGTGCTTACCTTGTGTGGTGAGCAACTAGAATCCAATGAGTGTGCCTAAGAAAGCAGTGTATGATCAGAGTTGACCGTTAAGAAAATCAGTGTGACAGAGGAGAGAACGCAGAGTGAAAGAAACCTGGCTGCAGAATCGTGCTTTGGGAAGTGGTTAAGGCTTCAGATAGCAGGGATGAAAGCAGTAAGGCGGTGATGGGCAGAAATACCAAAAGGGGTTTCAAAAAAGGGGGTAGATGAATTTCAGATGGACAGAACAAACGGAGTCACAACCTATGGAAAGTGAGATGAGCTATATAGCTTTGGGGTAGTAAGCTGAGCCTCACAGCTTCTAATTTAAAGATCATATTCAGATGCTTAACATCAACAATGAAGAGCAAAAACTAGTTCAGGTTAAAAAAGATAATCACACAAATTTAATATGATACTTTTCCAAATAAGCAGTACGTGCTTAATAAAAAAAAAAAACTTTTGCCTTCTAACTACTATCATCAATACAGTTTTGCACTATGGCCATGAGCACCTGCATAGAGAGAGAGTTCTCCTTATTTTCTTGTTTTCATTTTATGTAAATGGAGGCATAGATTGCTTACCATTTACAATATGTCATGCATTTGCATAGAAACTAGACGCTTTACTACATCACGATTTTAATGGCCTCATAATGTAACGTGTTAGCACATGGGAATGCCCCATTTCACTTGACCAACTCCCCATTGTTGAGCGCTTGGTGTTTCCCAGGTTTTATTGCTGACAATAATGTTATAATGAGGGTATTTTTTAAAGTACATTTTCAGCATGCTAAATTAAAGAATCTAAAAGCTGTCCGTAGATAACACTCATGNATCCCTGTAATAACATTTTACTGCTCACAGATGGAATCTCAATCTTTCCATGGTTTACAAGCTCCAGAACTTCCTGAACTTCTTAGAGTCAAGAGTTTGCCCTACCCTCAGCTGCTACTGCTCAATGATCCTCGCCATGCTTATTTTAACATAGCTCTTCTTTCCTTGTCTCTTCAAACAGGTCACTCAGCGTCATCTTTCAGCGTCAACTTCAAATTTTGACTTCCCCAAGAGGCACTCAACACGAAAGCATCCTCTCCACTCTGTGATCTAATCCTCTAACCCCTTAGCCTGCATACACCACAGGCTTCCATGATCTATTTTGTACCCATCTTCTCTACTGTTTTGGTCCCAAGAATGAAAAATTCTGTGTGCATCTTGCTCATAGCTTTATTTTTTATTATCTAGCAAGAAACAATCATAAGTTGAAACTCAGAACTGAAGGCATGTCTGCATAAAATCTCCCAATTTTTTTTTAAATTTGTTGTAAACCAAGGTTTTGAAAGTAAGCAAAACCATGAACCTAGCAAGAACTCAAGATGCCCTGGTGGAATAGAAAAGCCGAAAATGTAAACTTGAAGCAGGGTGACTAAAGATGTGTACAGAAGGAGAAAAAAATGCTTTTGCTACATCCCAAAATGGAGCAAACTATATTCTGCACAGCAGCAAAGGGACACATAAAGCTTTATCCCAAGGACTCAAAGGGGAGAAAAGCGCAGATTGGTGGAGTTCAGTGTGTGAAATTAACATTGCACTCACTAGTGAAAAGTTTAATAACCATGCTCAGCTGTGCTTACCTTGTGTGGTGAGCAACTAGAATCCAATGAGTGTGCCTAAGAAAGCAGTGTATGATCAGAGTTGACCGTTAAGAAAATCAGTGTGACAGAGGAGAGAACGCAGAGTGAAAGAAACCTGGCTGCAGAATCGTGCTTTGGGAAGTGGTTAAGGCTTCAGATAGCAGGGATGAAAGCAGTAAGGCGGTGATGGGCAGAAATACCAAAAGGGGTTTCAAAAAAGGGGGTAGATGAATTTCAGATGGACAGAACAAACGGAGTCACAACCTATGGAAAGTGAGATGAGCTATATAGCTTTGGGGTAGTAAGCTGAGCCTCACAGCTTCTAATTTAAAGATCATATTCAGATGCTTAACATCAACAATGAAGAGCAAAAACTAGTTCAGGTTAAAAAAGATAATCACACAAATTTAATATGATACTTTTCCAAATAAGCAGTACGTGCTTAATAAAAAAAAAAAACTTTTGCCTTCTAACTACTATCATCAATACAGTTTTGCACTATGGCCATGAGCACCTGCATAGAGAGAGAGTTCTCCTTATTTTCTTGTTTTCATTTTATGTAAATGGAGGCATAGATTGCTTACCATTTACAATATGTCATGCATTTGCATAGAAACTAGACGCTTTACTACATCACGATTTTAATGGCCTCATAATGTAACGTGTTAGCACATGGGAATGCCCCATTTCACTTGACCAACTCCCCATTGTTGAGCGCTTGGTGTTTCCCAGGTTTTATTGCTGACAATAATGTTATAATGAGGGTATTTTTTAAAGTACATTTTCAGCATGCTAAATTAAAGAATCTAAAAGCTGTCCGTAGATAACACTCATGAATTCCTTGTCTAACACATTTCCTATATTCTACACCTTGCAGCAATTCCGTTATAGTATTATTTGATCAGCCCTTGCTGTGATTAGCTATTGTTACATTTCACAGAAAAGAAAATAAAGGCTTAAATTAGTGCAAGTTCACAGTTACATGAGCAAAGGAAGGCCTCTATGGCTCTGGTGGTATGGTGCTTGTCCTGCATGCATGGGCTTCTGGGTTCAATCCTCAGTATTTCCAAAGCAAAGATTGCATTACAGTGTAAAACCAACATTCTTAATCATTTCCACGTATCACCTCTTAAATAGTATTTGGAAACTCAGAAATGAAGGTAAGGTAGAAACCCACATTAGGTCCTGTGATTCACCAGCATCCCATGAATGGTACTCAGATCAGCTATGGATTAGCATCACCTGGGAACTCTGGCAGGACCCTGCTCCAGAACAAGTAAATCAAAATCTGACCAAGGGAAAATGAAAAATATCCAATAGGAAGGCTTGTTGCATGCATCAGGTGATATTAATATGCAGTGGCTTTTTAAAAATTGATGTATAAAACCTTCTTTCAAAAACAATCAATTAACTAATTACAATTGTATGCGATGATAAAATACATGATGCCATAAAGTATGCATACAATGTAGAATAAAATGATTAAATGAAGGTAGCTTGCACATCAGTCACCTCAAGTTCTTCGTTTATTGCTGATAAGGATGTAGTGAGGCTCTTCAGTCAAATGGAACTGAGGCCCGACATGGCTGTACACACCTATAATCCCAGCTCTCAGGAATGTGGGGCGGGGTGGTGAGCTGGGCAGCAGCCTAGACGACATGGAAAGTTAGGAGCCTGTGTGAAGAGCTCAGAGGAATTCTGTCTCAGCCCTTTCCTCATCTGGGGGCTACGGAGAAGGCTAATAAGGAAGCGTGGCATACAGATGTCAGCAGACATATTAGCACCCATCACAGGACAGCTTCAGGCAGACTACTCTAGTCATGTTGGCCTGATGTGGGTGACAACTGCCAGTCCAAGCTTGCCACCTATTCCCCCCCGTAAGTTCAGAAGGCTGTCTTTTCTTCCCACTTCCGTACTGCTCACCCTCAGTATCCCCAGCTGGGTTATTCTCACAAAGTTATTTCTGACCTGCTAGAAAATGCTGCAAAGAATATTTTCATTTTAATAGAACAGATTTCTCCTTCTTCCCTCATCTATATATAATATACACCAATGACTGTGTATTTGGGGGATGCTAAATAATACTTAATTTAATACTATAGTTCTATACATGGATTGGAAATTATGTTGAATATCATACTAATTGAGCAATTATGAGATAATGTTAATTTTCTTTCCACTTTTTTTTAAATAAATCATGTTTCTCCTTTTCCCACCAGCATATTCAACATCTTCAAAGTTAGAGAACATTCAGTCATGGGAAACAGATTCTAAAACACATAATGTTCACAGCTGATTTTTACAGAAGACATTGAACCAAAGTATGGGACGGTGATTAAAACTTAGAAGCCGCAAAACCCTCTTCATAGCATGTTTTATTTTATAGTAAAGGATATATACATCATGAATACTTACTATTGTAATTTTTTGAAATATATTTTTTTACAACAGGAGTTTGTGCAAATAAAGTATTTTTTTTTCAGTTCATTTGACTGGTTTTGCCACAAAGGGCAGGAAGGGAACATGGGTAGCGACACGTTCCCAGGAACAATGAAGGAGATCGTAGGAGGCAATTGTGTTGGAGGAGGATCCGTGAGGGAGGAAAGGAGAGGAGATGGAGTCTGGGGGACAAAATATCAGTTCCTGCTCTGGGCAGCTGAGCAGGTCTCAAAGCTCAGCTACTATAGGACCCCTGGAGAAGAAGACTGTGTTCGGGAATTGTTCCCTTAAAGACAGAAGGTGGAATCACACGCCCACTAGCTCTGCTAACCCAGCGAGTGACGGTGGTCCTGCAGGCCCTATTGCTCATCATTGCACTGTAAGGATGCTGTTTTGTCCAAGGCCCAGTGGCCTCCGTATACTCTAAAGAGGTGTTGAGAGACAAAGCCCATGTTTGAGACAGAACTCCGTGTCACAAACATTTCTGCCCTAGATTAGAATTGGGTTAAGAAAATGGAATACATGACAAATATTACAAATAAATAATAGACCATGTATTATTCTCCCTCTTCTTTACGCCCCTGCTATGGTTTTCAACACAAAGTGTTCCCCGTGGGCATGTGTTAAATACTTGGTTTCCATCCGTGACTTTTTGTTTTAAAAAGTGTTGGAAACTTTGGGAGCTGGGACCTAGCTAGAAGTTGGTCCCAACGGCTGTGGCTTTGAAGGATGTGTTTGGTTCTGGTTTTCAATCACTTTCTTGCTTTCTGCTTTCTATCCAGCAGGACTGGCTCTTCCACAAGCACCACTGCCATGATGAGCTGCCCAAGCACCACCACCATGACATGGGGCCCCAGCACAGGAGATCAACCAACCATGGATTAAACCCACTCAAACATGAACCCAAACAAATCTCCCCTCCTTTCAAGTTGTTATTCCTGGTATTTTTGTCACATCTATACAGACTGTAGCTACCACAGCTTTGTCTGAGAAAGAGCACGAAGGAGCTACGTTTTCAGAGATTTGAGTTGTATGAAAACATGATTATTCTACACATCCTCACTGATCCATAGCTTTGCAGAGTAAAATTTTAGGTTAATATTTACTTTTGTTCAGGGAGAGAAGGCTATTGCATTTCAGCCTACAGTTTGCTGTGACACCTGATATCTTCTAGTTTCTGATTTCTGGATGTGTTTTCTGTTTGTTTGTTTGTTTGTTTCTCTCCATGGTAATTCACATTCACATTTTCATGCAATGTACTAGCTGTGTCATGGGTGACTTTCCATGTTCTTCAATTCTGGAAACGTTTTCTTTTATTATTGATTAATGATACTCTCATTAATTTTGTTTTCTGCCTTTTTAAGTAATTCACCATTTTATTGTCAGTTTGGTCTTATTTTCTAGATGGCTTACTACTTCATCATTAAACATTCTGTTTTAGTGCTATGCTCCTTCTTGGTCTCTGTTCGCCCCTTGTCTGACTCTCT
>LOEQ01014037.1:34277-45580 GCA_001685075.1 Bramus lutescens | reverse complement strand
CAGATCTGAGTCATGGTCCAAGCCACAGCAGCAAGGTAGGGGGTTGGAACAGCCCTCCCTCCCCCCAACAGAACAGGATACACCCAGACACCAAGTTCTCAGCATGAAGGAGATTTATTATGCAGAGCGGCAAGTAGCCAGGGGCCTGCCTCTGGATCCCGTAAAGTCAGACAGCAAGCAATAACAGCAAATAGAGTTTTTACAGTATTGGGATTTTAAAGAGGGGGGGGCATCTGTGCAAGGTAGGTTGGCAAGTCCCAATTAAGCATGTTAACCAAATAATGAATTTTGATTGTTGGACCTTGGTGTTTAGTCTCAGGAATGAGTCAGTGGCCAGATAAGGGAATAGACCTTGGGGACTAGTTTTAGGAATGTAATCTAATGGTTAGGAAGGGAGAAAACAGGGTAAAAGTCAAAACCTGTCAGTGCAATGTTTGCCATCCTTGAGCCTATTAGAGATCCCTTAGTGACCTGTATATTAGAATAAGTAGGTGTATTGAACTCACTATTAGTGGGTTGATGTTTATCTGTGTCTTTAATTCCAGTAGTATACTTTTCAGATATAGTGTGCACTATAGTTTGGTACATAAATGTTTAGGATTGTAGTGTCTTCATAGCTAGTTGTTCCCTTGATTATAATGAAGTGTTATTCTTTATTTCTTCTGGTTATTTTGACTCTGAGGTCTGTTTTATCAGATATTAGGATAACAATGGCTGCTTATTTCCAAGTCCATTTTGACTGAAGTACTTTTTCAAACATCCTTTCACTCTAAGGAAGTGCCTATCTTTAAAGGTAAGAGGAGTTTCTTGTAGACAAGAGATAGATGGATTTTTTTTCTTGACCAATTAAACTATCATAGAGGCCATTGATCATTAAAGTTATTGAAAGTGTTTTGATTGTAAACATTCTATTGTTTCTTGGTGTCCTTTTATTATTTAGCAATTTAGCTTTGTTTCTTTTTCTCTGGAGTCCCTTGGCTATGCTTATTCCTCTTCATCCTCAAGTACTGTTCCCTGGATTTTGTTTAGCTTTGATCTATTAGATATAATTTTTTCAGGCTGTTTGTATCTGTGAGAATTATTCTCTTTCAATCATGGAAGATGTTTTTGCTGGGTATAATAGTGTAGGTTGTTAGTCCTGGTTTTCAGAACTTGGAATAGACTACATAGACTTTTCTGGCTTTCCTTAAGTTTTCATTGAGAAATCAGCTGTTATTTTGATGGGGTTTCCTTTTATGTGACTTGCATTTTTTTTCTCTTGAAATTCTCAATAATATTTCTCTTCATGCATGTTAGTTTAACTATAATATATTTTTGGGTTCTTGTGTATTTGTTGTTTTAAATGCCTTTTTTAGCTACATGCATAAGTCTTTCCTAATTTGTGGAAGGGTTCTTCATGATCTTGTTGACTTGGTATTCTTTAATCTCTTCTATTCTTATGGTTTGAAAGTTTGGACTTTTCATGGTGTCCCACATTTCCTGCACAATTCTTTTCTTGTATTTCTATTTCTTTCATATTATTTGCCTATTTAGTCTAGTTTTATATTTTTGAGTTCTGATATTCTATCTTCTGTTTGATTTACTCTTTTTGTAAGGTTTTCTCTTGAGATTTTTAGTTGGATTATTGATTTTTTTCAATTTTATCTTCATTTCAGCTTGAGTTCTTTTCAGTATTTCTATCTCTTTTTTGAATTCTTTTTTAAACCTTTAATTGTCTCTATTGTGTCATTTCCAGTGAAATGAAGTCAGGCAGAAATGGGGCTGGGTTTGGAGTGCACCACGTGCATCTTAATTCAAACATGGAGTATGGGGGTAGACCTGGTGTTTTGAGATGGTGTATGGAAGGGAGAGTCAAGTAGAGTTACCTGCCTAGGGACCTGTCTAGGAAGAAAGGTTGGATGGGTATACAAAGAGCCTTTTAGACTATGGGCAGATGCCATGGGTAATGGCCAAAACCTGTAGGTTGCAGGCAGTGCAAGAAGAGGTGGCCAATCTAACATGGGCTATTAGGTGTGGGACCCAGGCTAGATCTTTGGATTGGAAGTGGATTTATGAAGGGAAGATTAAGCAGACTCTTCCAGAAAGGTTATGGGACAAGAGTTACAGGCTCTGGCTGGGCAGAGAGATTGAATGTGGCATGCAAGGTGCTTGTTGGTTGTGGGTGGGAAGCATAGGTCATGTCTGGAGCCTGGAAGTTGGAGATAGCACAAATCAGCAGTGGCCAGACTAGGCTTTGACACTGGTTTTTGGGTCCAGGCTAGATATGGGATCTGGACAGAGTGGAGGGGAGGACCAGACAGACTCACCTAGATGGACGTTGAAGCAAGATATGAAGAATCTGGCTGGGCAAACAGGTGTGATATGGCAAACAAGGACCCTTTAGGTGAGCAGGTAGTGTGGGTACTGCCTGGAGCCTGAAAGTTGAGAGTTGCATCCTCAGGGGTGAACATAATAAGCTGGAGCCTCAATTATCTTTCTTTTACACCTCAGGCCTAACTAACTGACTGCCCAGGGAGGCCCTCTACTACATCAATCCATCAATCATTAATTAGAAAGTCACCCACAGGCCAATATAATGGAGGCAATTCCTCAGCTGAGGTTCCCTTTTCCCAGATGACTCTATACAAGGACTACCTAGGTAGCTCAGAAGTTAGGAACCCTTACTGAGCAATCATGAAGACTGGAGTCTGGATCTCAGCACTCGTCTAACAAGTTAGTCATGCAGTGTTTGCCTATAATGCCAGAATTAAAACAGACAGACTTACTAGCTTTTAGACTAGCTGAGAAAATGTGAGCTGTGGGTTTGGGAGGGACCCATCCTCCAAATAATAGATGGTGAGTGATAGAAGAGGATACTCTTCTGGCTTCCACATAAACACTTGCACACAAATGCACATGCACACACGTGCACATATACACACACATGAATACAAATAAATGGAAAAAAATAAAATCATGTATCATAAACTAATGAGATTTATTCCTATAATATAAAGATGATTCAATATGTAATGATTAACCAATATAGGATATCAGATGAATAGTGAAAGACAAAAGTCACATCATCTCAGTAGAAGCAGAAAGAGTCCTTCACAAAACTCAACCCATTTTCATAATGAAAATACCCAATAAACTAGGATAGAAACTAATATGAGTATGTTAAGTATATTATGAAAGCATACAGCTAACATGTTCAACAGTGAGAGATGACAAGCTTTTTCTCTAATACCAGGAAGTATAGTTATATTCGTTACTTTTACCACTTTAAGTCAACATGTTATTAGGATTTTAGTTAAAATAGTTAGGGAGATCATTAGAGAAGCTTCCTCCTACAGCAGATGGGAACAAATACAGAGACCCATAGCCAGATATAATGCAGAGAGAGACAGAGACAGAGATCCCTAAACGGAATGTTTCCATCAAATCCCACCCCTCAGGGCTCAGGAAACCCCAGAGAAGAGGAGGCAGAAAGAATTTAAGAGCCAGAGGAGGTGGAAAGTACCAAGAAAACAAGACCCTTTAAAACAACTAAGCAAAGCCCACATGAACTCACAGAGGCTGAAGCAGCAAGCACAGGGCTTTCATGGGTCTGCACGAGGTCTTCTGTGCAAGTATTGTATCTCCCAATTGAGTTTTTTTATGGGATTCCTGAGTGTGCAAAGGAGTGTGTGTCTGATTATTGTACCTTCTCTTGAGTTATTTTTTCCATTGGTTTGTCTTGTTCCTATATGACTTCAATATAATGATAGTTTTTCTCTCATTATATTTTATTTTGTTATATTTTAATATTATGTCTTAGAGCCCTGTTTTTTTCTCATGGGAGACAGAAAGGAGGTGAATCTGAATAAGAGGAGAGGTGGGGAGGATCTTGGGTTAGTAAAAAGAGGAAAAGCTGTAATTGGGATATATTTTGTGGGAGAAGAATCTATTTTCAATAAAAGGGGGAAATAAAATAACAAAAAATAAAATATGAGAAAAATAATTATAAAAAAACTGAAATTAATGGTGTCCATATTGAAAAGGAAAATGTAAATGTATAAATGACATAATATATATGGAAACTCCTAAATATTACATAAAATATTACAGAATTAATAATGGAATTCAGTAAAGTTCTAATGTACAACCTAATGGCTGCATTTCTGTGCACTAACAATGAAAGATAAAAAAAGGAAATCAACAAAAGCAATTCCACAGCTCAATTTATATTGGCATTAGGAAGAACAAAATATTTGAGAGTTAATTTAACTAACAAAGCAACGCTGTGGGAACTCCTTCAGTCAATAGCCTTTAAGATACCAGCCCACTTTGGACGTGGTCTCATGTATTATAAATGCAGATGAAAAGCCTGCTGAATTTGGTTCTAGTTTCCAGCACATGTAGAGGACTTCAGATTGCTACTCTTTCTGTGAGTTTATCCCCAGAAAAATAAACCTTTGTTATAATGCATTTTGGGCTATTGTGGAACTCTTTCATACACCAACAAACTTAAAGACTGTGAACTACAAAACAGTACTGAAGGAAATTCAGTGAGACATAAATTGTGACATCCCATGTTCATGACCTGGAAGATCCAGTATTGTAAAAAGACAGTGCTACTAAAACCAACCTAGTAAATAAATTCAATTGCTATAAAAAATTTCATGGATGATTATACAGAAATAGAAAAATAACTTAAAAATTCACATGAAGTTTCAAAGGCCCCCTAAATAGGGAAATAATCTTGAAAATTAAAACAAAATTATATGACTTTCACTTCCTAATGTCAGACTCATAGCCAAATGGAGTCTAATATAGGGACCAGAAAAAATTGCACGTGTAGTCAAAGCTTCCATAACCACTCAAGGTATGAAAGACAATCTTCTTGATAATGATGCCGGAAAAAATAATATCAAATGACAAAGACTAAAAGTGAGCCAAATCTATACATACCCATTCTAACATTGAAATGTTCTATAAACACCATATTAATTTATAGTAATAATATGAAAGTTTAATGCTTGAACATGAAATGTAAATATTTTGGATTGGCTAGTATGGGTCTTAGTAATGAAAAACTATTCAGTTCCTCTAATGTGTGCAGTAAAAGGCACTTTGTCACAGTAAGGAATGGCATTATTCCCTTAGCTACAGGATTCTTGGTAAAGGTTAGGCAATATTTGCAATAACAAAATTTGTCACATTATTCCCATGTGTTACTGGTGTATTCGCCAATGAAATAATCACATTCACACAGATGCAAACATGTACACATACGCAAAACACATTTTGTCACTTCTGTATACCTTAAGAGCTGAGGGAGAAATATTAAATGTCAATACACTCATTGATATTGGCTTCTGAGAATCTATGAGCTTCTCATTCTGGATCATCCAGATGTGTGGAGTGGGTAGCAGAGAAAGAATGTGATTATGTGAAAGCATGTTAAGTTTGAAATATGAAATTTAATAAATACATAGTTACTTGTCCTGATTAATTACAACTATTAACTAGATACAATCTAGCATCAGATTGGCCTATGGCCATTTCTGTGAGAGATTGTCTTGATTGATGATTAATATGGGAAGGCTCAGCTCACTGTGGGTGGGTGACACCAGGCCTAGTCAAGTGTCCCTGGGATATATAAGAAGACTACCTAAATGTGAGTCAAGGAGTAAGACAAAATGCAGTTCAGAGAACGAGTCAATGATCAGATTCTGTCAGTTTCTGCCTCAATTTTTGTTTGAGTTGCTGCCCTGACTTCCCTCAATGATGAACTTGGACATGTAAGTCAAAAAACCCTTTCTTTCTGTAAGTTGCTTTTTTTTAATAAGTGGTTTATCCCAGCAACAAAATGAAACTAGAACAGAAATTGTTATTGGGAGTGTAGTGTTGCTATAATAGACCTGACCACATGTTTAAGGGGAAAGATTGTGGAAACTGAGTACTCAGAGCTTACTAGACTTCTATGTGAGCTTGTACGAGTAGAGTGGAGAGAAATGCAGTAATGGAGGCCTGGATTGTAAAACTACAGAGGGAAGCATTTGAGTCAGAATCAGCTGTGATTAATAAGAGGTCAGCATCATTAAGATGAAACCTAGGCAGTATTTTCTCAGGGTCAGCATATAGAAGCTGTGATCTAAGGGAGGCAAGGCTATACATTAAGGTAGCAGAAAGACCTTGGCAAATACTGTCTCCCTTGTAGTACTAGTAGGTTTTGCTTGCTTATTTATTTGTTTGTTTGTTTGTTTGTTTTACATCCTGACCACAGTTTCCACTCCCTCCTCTTCTCCCAGTTCCTCCTCACCACCTCCCGTTTGTCTCATCCCCCATCCACTCCTCCTCCGTTTCTGTGGAGAAAAGGGCAGGCCTCCCATGGATATTGACAAATCATGGTATATCAAGTTGTACTAAGCCTAAGCATGTCACCTCATATTAAGACTGAACAGACAACCCAGTATGAGGAATAGGATCCCAAAAGTCAGCAAAAGAGTCAGAGACAGACCCTGCTTCCACTATTAGGAGTTCCACAAGAAGACTAAGCTACACAACTGTCATATATATGCAGAGGGCCCAGGTTGGTCCCATATAGGCTCCCTGGTTGTCAGTTCAGTCTCTATGAGCCCATGTTGGTTAATTTTGTGGGTCTTCTTGTGATGCCCTTGACCCCTCTGGTTCCTACAATCTTTCCTCCCCTCTCTTCTGCAGGATTTCCTGAGTTCAAACTAATGTTTGACTCTGGGTCTTTGCTTCTGTTTCCACCAGTTGCTGGATGAATCCTCTCTGATGACTATTGGGCTAGGCACCAATCTATGAGTATAGCTGAATATCATTAGGCATCATTACATTGAGGTTTTTTGCCACTCATGTTTGGTTCTGTCCTAGGTCTCTGGGCCATCCAACCTTTCGATCCTGGTGCTCCAGGCAATGTCAGGCTCGCTTTCGTGGTATGGGTCTCAGGTTGGACCAGTTGTTGGTTGGCCACTCCCATAGTCTCTGTGCCACCCTTACCCAGTACATCCCATAGGCAGGACAGACTGAAAGTCAAAGGTTATGTGACTGGGTTGGTGTTCCACTCCGTCCACTGGAGTCTTGCCTGGCCACAGGAGATGACCAGTTCCGGCTAAATATCCACAATAGCTAGGAGTCTTAGCTTGGGTTATCCTTATAGATTTCTGGGAGTTTCCCTTGCGCCATGTTTCTACCTGACCCTAAAATGCGCCCCTCTTTCCAGTCAGTCTTTCAGTACTCCCCCCGCCTGCATACCCCCACACACTTGATCTCTTCTGTTCTCAACCCCACCTTCCCCCTGTCCACCCACAAAATCAATTCCATTTCCCCTTCCCAGGGAGATCCAAGTGCCCCCGTTACTTGGGCCTTCCTTGTTACCTAGCCTCTCTGCTGTGGATTGTAATATCATTATCCTTTACTTTACAGCTAATATACACTTTTCAGTGAGTACATACCATGTGTATCTTTCTGGGTCTGGGTTACCTCACTCAGGATGACTTTTTTCTAGTTCCATCCATATGCTTGTAAATTTCATGATTTCATTGTTCTTAATGACTGAGTAGTAGTTCATTGTGTAAATATACCACATTTTCTTTATCAATTCTTCTGTTGAGGGATGTATAGGTTGTTTCCAGGTTCTCGCTATTACAAATAAAGCTGCTATGAACATAGTTGAGCAAGTGTCCTTTTGATATGATTGAGTGGTACTAGTTTTGAAGGCATGAAGGAGTCATAGAGAGCAGCTGAGGCTTGGCATTTTTTGGCAGAGTTGGAATCCCTGCAGAGAAACCTCATTCACATTGAAGAGCCCCCAGTTGTTCACCAAGGACAGTGGCAGATATGGGGTCATGCCAACTTGAGCTTGTGTTTAAAACAAGCTATATATGCTACAGATGGCAGAGCATGATTAGTGCTTTAGAACCCAGATGTCCATGGATGATTTCCAGATATAAGATACAGAACTGAAGGATTTTATTTACACTGCAGGATTTGGGGGGCTGCTTTGATCTGATTGTAACTACAAGCTGTTTTTCCCTTGGGGGATAATAAAGTATTTAACATTTTTTTATTTTACAGTATTACACACTTAACAGACTTGGATATCTAAACAGACCTTGGACTTTTAAAATGTTGAAATTCTTAGACTGTGAGACAAATAAAATTTGGAGTGTTGGGGACTAGAAAGATGGCTTGGGGATTAAGAGCACTTGTTCTTGCAGGTGACCTGAGATCATTTCCCAGCATCCACATAGTGGTGCACAACCATCATACCCAGGCATGCATGTGATACACAGACACACACACAAGTAAAAAGATCAAACATAAAGTTAAAATCTAAAAGTTGAACTGTGGTTTATATTGTGGTATTAACATGAAATCTTGGAGACAAGAATTGGAAGATTGTGGCTGTAAGTGATATATTTATATGTCAAGTTGTCAAGTGATAGGGAATCCTAGGTAGTAGCTTCAGCTATCAGCCTGAAACAGCCTAGAGTCATCTGAGTGAGTCTCAGTTGTAAGGTTGCCTGGATAATATTGGGCTATGGGCATGTCTATAAGAAATTAGGAATTATCACAATTAATGACTGATTGATGTGATGGAGTCCAGCTCACTGTTGGCAGCACCATGCCTATAGACCTGGATTGGATCCCAAGGCTGACTGATAATGAGCCAGATAGTGAGCCAGAATGCAATCCAGAGGGTGAACTGGTTATTCAGTTCCTGATTGAGTTCCTATGCTGAATTCCATCAATGATGGACTTTTGTCAGAACATGGTCCAAGAATGAAGACATGGGAGAATTCTGAGTCCTTGTGAGGAAACTTCAGGAAAACAAGACAAGAATCTTGAGACCTCAGTTTCTTCAAAAACACTGATTTGTCTTTAGAATGTGCTCTCATGCCCATCCCAGGTATAGTGGACAGGAGTGAGTTTACTTCAGATTATTCATCACAACTAGCTGTTTTTATTTGTTTATATGCCTCTATGGAAAAACATGGATTTGCTATGTGCAGCTTGTCTGCCACATGAGGCTTGTCCTTGTGATTCTATACTGTACTCACATGAAACCCTCATAGTGTAAACTGCCTGATGCTCTGAATAAAGTTGATTATTGCAATGAGACTTCAGTCTGTCTCATTTATTGGCTCAGTTCTCCCAGATCTCACCACCTTTAGAGTGATAAACAGACTGTGACTTGGATATGTAAGTGAAGTGAACTTTGTAGTTGGACATTTCTCTCCCACCTACCTGTTCCCAAATACCTGGCAGTCGCTTCCCAAATAATTGGCTCAGAAGCTTAATATAAATTAGAAATGCTCAGCCAATATCTCAGGTTTATTACTGTCACTTACATTTTAAGTTAACCCATATTCCTATTTATACTCTGCCATGTGGTATAGTATCTTTATTAGCATGGTATGTTTATCTCCTGCTCTCTCTGAATAAAAGGAGACTGCACTTTCATGCCTTGGCCACCGAGACCCGAATAATCACACAGAAACTATACTAATTGCAACACTGTTTGACCAATGGCTGAGGCATATTCCTAGCTCTCACACCTTAAGTCAACCCATTTCTATTATTTTATATTTTGCCATGAGGTTCATGGTTTGTTACCTCACATCTTGCTTCTTTGGGCGGCTACATTAACGTCTGCCTGACTCTGCCTTCTTACTCCCTGCATTCAGTTTAGTTTTCCCACCTAGCTATATTCTACCCTACCATAGGCCAAAGTAGCTTCTTTATTAACCAATGGTAATAAAATATATTGAAAGTATACAGATGGGAATACCACATCATCTCTCCTTTTCTGTCTAAATAAAAAGGAAGGTTTTAACTTTAACATAGTAAAATTGCATACAACAATACAGGTATCAAGCAAGAATTACAGTTACAATATTTAGTCATTTATCTTTGTAAATCTAAAGTTTTATATCTAATTTATCTTTTATCATAACTAAAGAAATTATAACTATCTGTCTTCAACTCCAGCAAAGAACTCAGAAGGATATAATATTACCTAAGTAAACAGGAAGTGCTTTGTAAGCAACTTCCAAAACTCTAGAATTGACAGAGACATCTTCTGCCTGGACAGTCACCCAAAGTTCTTCCGTATCACTGGAGCAATCATCTTTAACCTACGGGCCCATAGTATCTGGCAAATTTTTCAGTGAAGCAGAAAATTTGAAGATCTGTTCTGCCTTGTAATGACAAAGTTTATCAGTTGCTTTCTTCTGTGTCCTGCAGAATGACTGGCAGTTACTTTTATGAAGCAGGCACGATGGAGGACCATCCTATATTTTGGAAAGTTCAGCAATCACTTTTCTGTGGGTCTTGCATGTCCATTTCATACAGCATACCATCAAGCAGTCCAGGCAAGAGCAGTTTCTTGTCCAAATGACTATCCTTGTCATGTTGAAGACAAATTCCATAATGAATTTCAATACCTCTCTGAAGTAATTGGTGCTGCCAGAAACAGACATGTCTCATTGATGAGAAAAGTCTAAATTCTTAAAACCTTTAAAATGCCATATTTTGTAGGTCTTTGAAGTGTTGAAGATTAACTATCTAACTGAAATATATTTCTGTATTTCTAGAAAACCTAACAAGTTTGACTATCATAAATGACTATCTATTAATCTGTGGTTTCTAAATTATACATTATATTTTTATATGAACTATATAAACATATCTTAAACAAAAGTAGAAATATACATGTAACAATATTGACCTTAAATTTATATCAATAAATCAAAGCCCATACCAATGTAAAGTATTCATTTCTATATCAGATACCCCCCTTTTTAGAATGAGATTGGCTGTTACCATTAACCATTTATAATTAACCCCCTTTAAATGAAAACAAGCATTTATAAACAATCATGCCACAGCTGGAATTGAAAAAGCTGGCTGGAATTTAAAAAAAAAGCCAGGGAGCCACCATGGGCAGTTGCTATCCAGAGCCAAAATCATGAAAACCCATGAAACAGCACCACCCAAGGCCTATAAGGGAACGTCTTCAGGTATAGATGGGGTGGAAATCAGCATGAACACCCAGGACTTGTGGAGGAGCATCCTCTGACCGCAAGTGGGGTATTATGGCCTGGCTGAATCCGGTCATTTGGGGTGACTCATAAACCAGAAAGGCTGGGGCCGCTCTGAGTGGTGTTTAAGATGAGGGAAGAAAAAAGAAAAGAGAAGAAATGGAAAAAAGATGAAGAAACTGGGGGACCCTGGGTCCCCAGTTGAATGCGCTGCACGGGTGATGTAGGAGGGTCATCTGTCTATGTGTTACTTTCATTGGTTAATAA
>LOEQ01014034.1:0-19359 GCA_001685075.1 Bramus lutescens | reverse complement strand
ATAATAATAATAATAATAATTCAGTGGATTGTTTGCTGCCTTCCATTGGAGTGTAGTGGACCTACCAGGGACCACCCCTTAATAACAACTTATCTATTCCTGAGAAGCCACCAGTGAGCACTAGCTCCTTAATTAGTGGTGACAACTCCTAAGTCCCTCCTTCACCATCCTAGAATGTTGACTGGACTGATAGTAATCTATTTCTAAATTACACTTTGAGTGTCTCTTAGAGATTAGAAGGTCATGTCCTGTAACTGGCCATACAATTTTGAATTCTCTTTTCTAACTTGTCAGGCTTGATCTTGCCGTTGTTGCCTTTGGGGTTAGGAGAAAGGAGAAAACATTTTCATGCGCATCTATAATGTGCCGCAGTCTAGGGATGAGAGCCCTGAGGGTGATGGTGTAAGGCCAAATAGTAGTTCCTTATCATTTGATGAAACTCTTGGATAAACTCTGGGCCTGGAGCTTTGCTGGGGGGAGACACTGCATATCAGGCTTTCTAAATAGTACAGCAAGTGCGGAAGTTCTGTTTCTCTTGGGCAGTGTACATTCTTCATGGAATTCGTTCCTCTCCCTTGGTCTTCAAATTAGTTGGCATCCAGTTGTCCGTCATGTGCTTCTGTCATCTCTTAACTTTCTGTAGCTTGTGTGGTGTCCCACTTCGCCCTGCACCTTAGCTGTGCCTGCTCTGTTGTGTTGTCGCCAGGCACCCCTCAGTCTCCAAGACGGTTTTCAGTTTAGTTAGTTCCTGCTGAAGACCCAGTTTGCCTGTTGATCTTCTCACTGACAAGGTTGGTTCATTTCTGTCTTTCTTTAAAATTTATTTCCTTCACTCATGTATGTATGTATGTATTTAGTTTTTCTGTTCTCTGTTGTGTCGCTCTCATTGGTTGATTTTATCCCCCCATGTATTTAAAGCTCTAAACTCTGTTGCTTCATCCATGTCCTATGAACTTTGACACAGTTCTTTCATTATCATTTTTAACTATATTCTCGTTTCTTTCATGATTTTTATTTGGCCTGTGAGTTATTTAATTTCTAGATCTAAGTTTTTCTGGGTATCATTTTGTCAGTGATTTCTGAAGTACCTGCATCGTTGTCAAAAGACGTATTATGTAAGTTCAGGTTCTTAAAGCTTATTGGGATTCGTGTTTGTGTCTGTTTTTATGAGTGTTCTGTGTATGCCTAAAAGCAATTCCTATCAACTGATAGATAATTATGTTCTGTTTATGACCTGTATCCAAGTCTGTTCATTGTGTACTGCAAATCTTCTCTTCCCCCCTTTTTAATTTTTTTAATTTTGTTCTTATTGATAATAACAACTTTAAGCTATCCTGTCAAGGAGTTTCAAATCTCCTAGCATGATTGTGCATTTTCCTATTTCTATAGACAATTTTGTCTGCTCTTTATGTTTATATCTTGAGATGATTAACTCTCAAGAAATAGTTTAAAGACAATTTGGTCCATAAACGTTTGTTATAAATGTTGGTACATTTTGTATGTGAACCTTAGCCTTTAGTGACCGAGCCCTCTCTCCCGCCCAACTGCATATATGTTTAAACCCATTTCTCTGCTAGCTGTGCATTAGTACCCAGCATCTTGGCTCAGATATTGATTTTCTAATTAGGATCTTGTTGGTCAACAGTCTGTGTTAGTCTCCTCAGGAATCCTTAGTGGATTGTGTAGAGCATACTTTTGATGGCCCCACTCACAGGTAAGGTTGAGATGACTGTTGTGTGGCCCATGTCTCCACCAACCATCCTCACAGGGTAGCTGCCTTCTCTGATGTCAATAAAACACTGTCACATTTTTTCCCTAAACATTTGACTGTATATGTTTTAGCAAGGAAGGACAGTTTCCTTCGTACCTATAATGACATCTTCAGACCAAACAAATTTAAAAATTTCTCAATACCAAAAGCCTATGATTTTTCTAATTTAAGATACTCAGCAATTACATATAAAAACTATTATATGTTTTATCTTACATATTCAGAAAATAGGTATTGGAAATTTGAATCTTAGTAGAAATATTAATAATAATAATATTAATATTAATATTTTCTTCTTATAGCTTAGTTGAAATTATTAGTTTTTGAAAGACTGATTTCTTATCTTTTATATTAAATTTTATTTGGAAAAAATTTTGGATATGCAAAACAAGTTACAAAAACAATACATATACTTATCTACTTCACCCAGAGTACTAACGTTTTACTGTGTTTGTGCATAATTTCTCTTTACATAAATGTCCATGTAGGAGTTCCTATGTGGAGATCATGGGTGATGTCTGTGGTTTACTATTGCTGTGAGGAGACACAGTGACCAAGGCAGCTCTTATAAAGAATACATTTAGTTGAGGGTGGCTCACTTACAGTTTCAGAAGTTTGGTCCTTTATGATCATGAAGGGAAGCATGGCGGTACACAGGCAGACATGGAGCTGAGAGTCCTAAATCTTGACTCAGAGCAACAGGTAGTAGACTGACTGTCACACTGAGTGGGGCTTGAGAAAAAGACTTCAAAGCCCACCTTGACAATGACACATTTCCTCCAACAAGGAAGGCCACACTTCCTAATAGTGCCACCCCTTTTGAAGGCCATTTTCTTTCAAACACCACAGATGAAATCATTGATCCCTGATGAATGAGCTCATCCTTGGGCTCCTCTCCATTCCCTGGAAGTCAGGGTGAGGAGCTCACAGTTCTAACCCTTAAATCATCTGCTGGTCTCTGGTGACCAGCTCCCATCCCAAAGCCACTCAGGGATCCTCCCAAAGCTACCTCTATAGCACATAGTCTGGTGTGCTGGAGGGGCGCTTCCCGTGAGTAACGGAGATCTTCTGGGATCTTCAGAGCTCTCTGCTAGGAACAGGGCACAAATTGTACTACAGGTGTTTTATCCTGTCTGGTATTTAGCATTTAGGTTTAGCCTACTGGTGTGTCTAGTGTATTTTGGATTGGAGGTAATATTTCTATTTCACTTGCTTTATGCCCTTAATCTTTTAGCATTTGTCTTCAGGGCCATACATATCAATGCACACCTGGTGGTGGCTGAAATGTACATTTACATGTATGCGTATATCTGAGATGAGCATTCTTATAAAAATGGGAAGGTGAAGTGCTCTTCTGTGAGAACTTCAAAACGCACCTGTATTTTTATGTGCCATCATAGCGAACAAAACAAACAAAACCAAACTCCATCTCCTTAGCAGAGTTCCAGTTGCAAACACTTTTCTAGCTGCTTTAGATTGTGCTGTGCAGGAATAGTGCAGGAAGCCATGGTTACCCCTTCCTTGATGCATGGAAATTCATTGATAAGGAAATTAAGATCCAGTGAGTTTAAGGCCATTCAGCTGAAAAGTAGCAGAGCCCAGATTTACTGTAGGTCTCTTGGGCTCTGCTGTCTGTGCTCTTTCCATTCCCCATTTGCATGTGCACTTGATTTCCTGTCACCAGTGTAACAGAAGCCACACTGGACTGGAAATGAGCCCTGTGGCTGGCTCGCTGTATCACTGAAACAAGTTATTGGGCTTGAATTTATTTTTAAAATAAGGAGCTGAGTAGATAGTTTCTGAAGTATAATCCTGATTCAGAAAGTATAAAATTATAAAAATCCATACCTAGTTGTTTTCATAGAATTTTCTTGAGAAAATAGAGTCAATTTAAACCGTAGACAGTGTATCTCACCTTTTCATCCTTTGAACTTGTGTTCCTACAGTGAAAGATTTACCAAAGCATTATTTTACATTTCAGACAGATTATGAGGGACAGGCCAAGAAGCTCTTGGAACTGATGGAAAGCACAGATGTGATCATCGTTGCTGGAGGAGATGGAACACTGCAGGAGGTAGGATCCTCCCCTCCCCATCCAGGAACATTGTTAAGGGGAGAAAAAAAATGGAAATTAGCTTCTAGAACAGTGGCAACAATAATTAAGGAAACTGTTGGAGTTCATTATTTTAGGGCTGTTGCTCACAACTAATACAGCCCTAAGCTTTGCTCCTGTACTTTTCCTTCCTTGTTTTTGGTAAACCTTCCTCCCAGCAATAAGAAGGGTTTATATGCAATAAATTTTGTTTGACAAAATTAAAGAAAACAAACAAGGCTCTATAATGTAAGCACTTAGGATGAAGGGAGATCTTGAGTTACAGTTAATCTTGGACTACACAGCAAGATTAGATCTCAGATGTTGACTAAGACAGGAGGCAGAATGGGTACAGATGGGCTGAACCTGTTATGTTGTGCATCCTCGTGCTCAGCAGCTCTGTGATGGCCTCATGGGTTCACCGAGGACAAGGTCTCCTCAGATGACAGCATCTCTCAAGAAAACACCTCTCTGCCCACTCACATCATTCCTGTTGTGTAGAAAGCTAACTCTTAGTACTGCATTTACAGGACGAGGTGCTGCTTGTTCACATGTCTGAGTCTCTATTTTTCTGTTGCTTTTAAGGTTGGTTGTTTGGCAGCCAGTGCTAGAGAGCACACCTCTTGTATGCTGGGCAAGCTTGCACTCCTGAGCTTTATCCCTAGCCCTGTCTTTGTTCTAATATTAATATCGCTTACCCTTAGACAGATGTCACACCTATTAGAATGACCAACATCCAGAACATGGGCAATACTGAATGTTGATGAGGGTGGTGGAGTAGGGACTGTCATTCATTGATGGTGGGAATGCTGAATGGTTTAGTCACTTTACATATTGGAATAACCAAAATCTAGGATAACCAACATAGAAAATGAGAGGTTTCCCAGAAAACTGAACATACACTTACCCTGTAGTCCAGCAATTGTGCTCATTGGAAGTTATCCAGAGGAGTTCACAGCTATTGTACATACAAAAAAACAAACGAACAAACAAACAAAATCTACACCTGGACGTTTATTGTGTTTTTATTTATAATTGACAAAACTTGAAAGAAATAAAGGTGCCTTTTAATTAGTCGATGGGTAAGTAGAGTTGCATACCCAAGTAATGGATTATTTAGCGTGGAAAAAAAAGAATTATTCTTATGACAAGACTTGGAGGAAACATAGTGTTTATTACTAAGTGAAATAAAGCATGAAAAGACCATAGTTTATAGTTCATCTGTTTGACTTATGGCCATGCCAATGTAGAGAGAGTAGAAAGGTGGAGAGGTTGCCTGAAGTCAGGAGAAGAGGAGGATGAGCAGTCAGCACACAGGCCTTTTAAGGCAACGAACATACTTTGGAGATGATACTGATGTCTTGGTGTCATCACATGTTTATTGAAACCTGTAATGTGCACGGCACAGAGTGAACAGCAATCTGAACAATAAAGTTTAGATTCTAATTTTAATGTAGGTTCATCAGTTTTACCAGATGCTGTACTGTACACCCATACTACATTACTGTTGCTTTTGACTGAACTCTCTTTGGTCGCTTCATCATTGTAAGGGATCAGAAAGGAACAGCAGAGACTGTCCTGTGTTTGACTTGGCTGTTATTTGAGCCTCAGTAATCTTCTTTTTTAAAATTCTCTGCTAACGATCTTGTAGTTGTTTTTGTAGCTTACTAATGAGTTGTGAAGAGTTCTGTATGAATGAGGTAGACCACTGACAGCCCATTTAATACTGAAACCCATTGAGCTGGGTGGGATAAAGGGATGAGATGTGTCAGCCTTTATTTTTACAAAATATTTTTAAAGAAAGACAGTATTTTGTATATTTGGTGCGCTCTTACACATTAAAGTAGTCATTGGCTAGAGAACGAATTGGGTAGGGATGACCACTCACACCTGCTTCCAGGAACCCAGGAGGCTGAGGCCGGAGGAATGCTGAGTCTCTGAGTCTGCCTAATGATACCCTGCCTCAAAAGTGGATAAGATAAAATAAAGGAGTGATTAACACTACTTGTTTAGCCCCTTGTCTTCATAGCCCTTAGGAAGAAACACTTGAGTATAGATTTCTGAATATAATAAGGCATTGTTTTGTCTATGTATCTCAATGGGGTAACACAAACATTTCTGTATAATTGAAAAGAGCTCAGATTTCTATTGAACCTACAACATGTAAACATTAGTAAAGCTATGTTTTGTAGACCTTGAAACACAGTTTTCCTAATGTAATATGGAATTTCTATAAATTATCTTAGTTTTTATTATTACTTCTAGGTTAAAAATAAAATCCAGTTTAGCCTTGATCATATTTGAGAAATTGATGTGTTTTTAAGATCTAGGACATCATTTAACATTGTTCCTGGAAGAAAACAAGTAAGTTTGTGGTCCATGAAGTTTGAATCTAATTTTGTTATGATAAAGGAAATGCATATTGTTTATGATAATTTTTTTACACTCATAGGTTGTTACTGGAGTCCTTCGAAGGACAGATGAGGTGAGCTTGTAACAATAATTTTACGATTTACTTGCTGTCATTCTTTTGTCTTTTGCTCCTCATGATTCATGCATACATATTATATTCATACATTATATTCATATAATCTATAAAAATAATATATGTATGTATTTATATGTATGCATGTATATATCAATATACACATACAAATATATACTGTCCTGCTGATTGATCCAGGGCTTTGAGCATGCTCGGTAAGCACTGCACCACTGAGCTATACCTTCAGCCCTTTATTCATTTAGTTTTTATTTTGAGACATGGTCCTGATAAGTTACCTAGGTTGGTCTTGAACTTATGATTCTCCTTCCTCAGTCTCTGGAGTCTCTGAGATCCAGGCATAGACCACTGTGCTCAACTCTTGTGTTATAGTTTCAATGCAGTGCAATTGTGATGGGATTGGATTTTTGAGCAGATGAAGCAATACTGGCTACTCTGTCATAGGTCACTCTCATGAACCCATGGTGGACTTGCTGTGTTGGTAATCTAGACTACCCAGTACCTTTTAACAATAATCTGTACTATATAAAAATTTCCTGTAGAATCTTTTCTTTAACGAATGCTTTCATAAATTAATGGTGATGTGTTCATCTAAGAGGAACTAGATAGCACTGAAATTAGTGGACTAGGCTTATTTTTAAGGATGGGCATGGGAACCTGAGTTTGTTCCCCAGGATTCATATAAAATCAGTTGGTTATAGTCGGCGGTGCTGCTGGTAACTGGGTGCTGGCTGGCCAGGGAAGTCAACTTTGCACTTTTCAAGCCATGGGTGAGACTTGCCTAAGAAAAATGTGGACAGTGCCCAGGGAGCAGGACGGGAAATTGCCCTCTGGCCTCTTTGTGCATCCTCAGCACCACCTCACACACCTGTGCACAGAAAAACGTGTATACATACACAGGAATAATCTAGATATATAAGTATCTACATCTTTAGATCTTAGAAATGTTAACTACAAACTAAGATTCTGGTATATATTTCTACATGGTTTTAGAATGCACTGTGTGTTATTTGTGGTATAAGTATGTAGTAAGAAAAAAAATAATGTAGTTGGGAAAGAGTCATACCAACCTAGCATAATGATTTTCTCAAAGAGCAGGCAGGAGAACAGAATCTCAAAGGATTTCATCTGTCTCTCTGCCTATTTATTTACTTATGTATTTATTTTAGTTTTGAGATCCAATTTATTTCTTAAAGCATCAGAAACAAAATGATAAATATTCTTAAATCTGGGTTGTGGGCTTATAGGGTTTTGTTAGAAATTTATTGAAAATAGTCTTTAAGAATCTTTAAGTAACTATTATATATGTGACATTTAGTTAAATCACCTAGTATGTCATTAACCGACAGCTATTTGACTTACTCTCTTTGCCTCATTTGTATTTGATGTAGCTTATGAAACAGTGCCACTGGTCACTATAGAAATAGTAGATATTTTAGTTGAATTTTGTCTGTATATGTCTTATGTAGTGTGATAGCTTAGCCACCTCACACTGGTTAATTGATCCAGTAGCTGTAAGACTTTCGCTGTCTTACCCCAGTTTCATACAAATAACCGCAAGTACTGAGCACCCAAGGATATCTTGTAAATTCTGTGTCATTGTGTTTTCATGGACTGCTTTGTTTTAGAAAATGCTCACTTGGAGTACTTGCTCACTGGCATAGGGAGGGGTCATGGAGATGAGGAGGAAGACACAGGCCAGTTGCTTTGTCATAGAGGACACACAGATGCCTCTCTGTTAAACCTAATTTTCCGACTATAACAGTACAACTTTCTCTTCTTTTTGTTCTACCAGGCTACCTTCAGTAAGATTCCAATTGGATTTATCCCGCTGGGACAGACCAGTAGTTTGAGTCACACCCTCTTTGCCGAAAGTGGAAACAAAGTCCAGTAGGTTGTCACTATGGAACGCTAACCTTTGTAGGTGATAGAGCCTAGGACAGAGATCCACATGTATGATACAGTCGACTTTGCAAATTTGGTAGCTTGAAACTTCACGTTATTGGGAGGGAGCATCCAGCCTTTCAGAGAATTGGGATGTTTCCCAATTGTGTTGTGGTGCCTTCCTAATCTAATAGGAATTCCCGAAGTCAGGGTGGAGGTGAGTACTTAATGTCATTGGAGCTGATATGGAGATGGCATCTCTGACCCATACAGTTTTTCTGCTTTTGCATTGTAAGTCCCTTTTGTGAAGGCGAGGGCAGATTTGCACTGATCGTTTCCTTTAAGTATGCGTGATGACAAATAGCAAGTGTCTTGTGGTAACTGAACTGGTGGTGTAAGATAAAACAAGGAAGTAGACTCAGGTCCTTTTCTGACTGCTTGGAGTGGTAGGTAGTGCGGGATGTACCAGATAAGGAAAGTAGCGAAGTCCTGACATCTAAACTAAATTGCTGAGAGTCTAACAGTGTCTTTGGGAGTCAGGCAAATTGTCGTTTTAATAGTTCTTTTTTCTTGAAAGCTTTAGGGAGTAAAGCCTTCATAAAGGTAGTTATCTTGAATCTGAAACCTGGCTTTCACAGTAATTAATAGTATAATCTTGAGTAAATGGTTGTCAAAAGACATAAGTAAATGGACAGTGTTGGAGAAATCATCACACCGTATGCAATGTAAAGTTTATGACAGGAGACACCAGAAAGCAAATATTTGCTGAATGAATTAGTTAAAAATTTCTCAAAATTTCTTTTCTTTTATAACCTAAGTCAATAATAATGATACTCAAGTGACTTTTTTATTTGGGTTCTTTTTTTTTCTGCTTTAGAGTTTTTTGTTAGGCTGGTTCTTATAGATTGACTTTCCCTGTTGTAATTTTGAGGGCTAACTATTATATCTTTTAGGAATTCTGTGTTGATCATAAAATCCTGGGTGCATATAGGAAAGCCCAGACATGCATGTAGATATTCATCGTACCCTCATTCTACGATTTCTCAGGTGTCACACCTTTATAGGATCCTTCAGCCATTCTCAAACCATCCAGAGGCCTCGCAAACATGGGAAACCTATGAATGGGCCATACAATCTGTCAAAGGTTGGAAGTTCTGAGGGGTAATAGATAATGAAGGATGAATGACTGAAACATTTTTGCTGGTCTGATGTAAATCCTATGCTGTTCAAGACTTGACTCTTAGTGAGCTTGTCTCTCCTTGTATCGGTTGAGATGATTGAACTGCTTCAGCCAGCATTTCCAGTAGCACATCAGTGATCAGAGACAGGTTTCCTTGCAGAAACTTTTCCTGTTCAGAAGCCAACTTGCACTCACATGTGGACATCCCCAGGATCTGAGAGCCTTCTGCTTTTTAGGATCAAGTTTTTTTCTATGTTCTTAAACTACTGTTATTGTTGCTTCTGTTTATATTTTAAAGATTAGTAAAATCTAATCTATAACCATGCCCCAGGGCTCTTAGGTAATCAGTAACTCTGCCCTGGGCTCAGAATTTTGCAGACTTTTTAACATGGCTGCTGACTGTGGGTATTTAAAAAGAACAAAGCTTTGCCTTCTGTCCTGCTGTCAGAATTTCCTGTTGCATAATTATTAAAGAAGAAAAATGTCTTTCTTCTTGGAATGTGGACTGTTGCAGGGAAATAATCCTAAATGCCAGGCACAGTGCTTCTTTATGAGGACTTTAGTTATTGATAGGGAGTGATAGATTTGAGGTTGCATTTCAGTTGTCTTCTGCCAAGCAATTTAGGGAAGCAATTTAATGCAAAAAGTCCTTTTGAATTGCAGTAGTTTGGGTTGTTTTAGGTCAGTCTCTGAAAGGCAGGTGCTGGGTGCTGTTCAGATTAAGTACAATGCACACATCATCTGTGGTGCTTCCTTCACAACCCAGATAGTTACTCCCAGAACAAACCTGCTAGACTTGTGAGCATGCTTCTTGCTTCCTCCAAGTAGAACCTCACTTTTAAAAAGTTTGCTGCCCACTCCCCAGGCAACGTCTCTACTGAAAGGAAAATAATGGGTTCATCGATAAATATGGGTGTTTTGTCTGCATATAGAGTTCCTGATGCCCAAGAAGGCCAGAAGTGAGCATTAAATCCCCTGGAATTGGAGATACAGATGGCTGTACACCCCATGTGGGTGCTGGGAATTGAACCAGTGTTATTATAAGAGTAGCCAGGACTCTTGACCACTGAGCCATCTCTCCAGCTCACAATGGCTTACATCAAATAAAAGGAAAAAAGGCCTTCCAGAAGGTACAAGCACTGCTAAGTATATTCAGGAACTGAAATTCATGTATCCATGGCAGGAATGCCCAGTAGTGCAGCCTTGATGGGAACTAATATGGCTGTCTCTTACCAAATTCAACATAAATTTGTCATACTCTTTAGGCATTTACCTAAGGGAAATGCAGACATACAGATCCAGACAACAACCTAAACCTCATTTGCTAGTAGAATCTGTTGCTAGTTGCCAAAAATCAGGAATAGTGCCAGTGTCAGCCAGTTCCTCAATCAGCAGCTGAACAGATTGTGTTACATCCATAGAACAGAGTTGCTGTGGGATGGTCTTTCTCTACTCTGTGAGTATGTGTTGCTCTCATTGGTTGATGAATAAAGCTGCTTTGACCTATGTCAGGGCAGAATATAGCTAGTTGGGAAAGCCAAAATGAATACAGGGAGAAAGAAGGCAGAGTAGAGAGATGCCAGCAGCTGCTGGAGAAGTAAGGTGTCAGAGCATTGCCTCTAAACTGCAGGGCACATCAACATACACAGATTATTAGAAATGGGTTATTTTATATGAAGAGCTAGCCAGTAAGAAGCCTAAGCCATCAGCCATTTGCAATTAATATTAAGGTTCAGAATTGTTATTTGGGAACTGGCAGGTGGGAAAGAACCTCCAGTTACACAGAGTGCTACTTAACCATGGAAAGAAACTGTGTACCATGTTGATACAGTCAGTAGTAGCATGAATAATCTCAAACTCATGCTTTTTCATTCTATTCTATGACAGTTCCTACTAAAGATTAAACTGAATTTGGTAATTGTCAGGAACCAGTGATGGTGGTGGGAGTGGGTTGGCTGCAAAGATTGATAAGGGACTTGGAGGGATGTTAGAGATATTATGTATTTTGGTGATGGCATTGTTTACATGGATACAGTTGACAAAATGTATGGAAAGGCATGCCTGCAAGGACAGATTGTACTGCATGTGGATTCCAGCTCTGGTTTTAAAAATGAAGTTGACCTTCCAGTTTCCAGGATTGTGTTTGAGAAGCTCTGCTGGAAGAACAGATGGAAAGCTGACAGGAGTGTTCGCCCAGGAGAAACACTCCACAAGGCCCCCGGCCCAATCCTCAGCACCACAAATGGAAAAACAAAGCAAACCACAAACTCTGTTGGACCTGGACAGGAAGGGGGGGACACCAGCCAAACAGCTGTCCCATGGTTGAATACCAAGGCAGAGACTTGTGAATGGGAGGGAACCAGTGCTTTTGTAGGAAAACCTGAGGTCTATGCAGTCAACTCTGAGAGTTCCAATCTCATTGGCACCCAGCGTTATGTCTTATAATCTTGTGAGATGTACCTTTGGGAGTTTGCTGAAGATCCCACACTACATACTAGAAGGCCAGAAAGGAAAAGTTTTGCAATACTCTGAAGCAGTCTTTTCCCCTTTCAAGGTCTGCATCAGGAGAAACTACTTATTCAGAGCCCAAGCTTCTCGAATAGTATTGGAACTCAACTGGGATTGCTGGACTCTGGTTGGTTCTGGGCTTCCATATGGGAGAAGGAAAATAACCCAACTCCAGCCTACTCTTCAGCCCTTCTCTAACTTATTGCAGTAGAAAAGAGTTGAAGATTAAAATGGAAAGGTAACTGGACAGTCTTCAAATCTCTGTAGATTATACAATATGCTTCTACACAACACATATGTCAAGGAAGAAGTCTTGAGAATTTTATATTATTTTGAACTAAATAAAAACAACTTCCAAAAATATGTGGGAGGCAGTGGTAGTTGTGGTTAGAGGAAATTTAAAGTATGTAGTATATGTATTATAACAGAGGCAGAGCAAGATTACATGTGACGTCACATTGTAGGGGCATTCATGTGGGGAAGTGACTCAGGAGGAGTATGAGTTTGCGATCAGCCTGCCTACAAAGTCAGACATTGCCTCTGAAGTCAGGAAGAGGAGAAAAGCAAGTTAAATCTAGAATTAATACAAGGAAAGACAAATTATATCCAGAGTAAACAAGTGAAAATAATAGGAATTCAATAAATTGAAAACAGAAGTCAATGGAAAAGCTGGTTCTTGGAAATAATAAATAGGTTAACAAATCTCTAGCCTGGAAAAATAAAAACTAGAAAGGACACAAATGCTTAATTTTAGTGATGAAAGAGACGACGTCGCTGCTGAGCCTACAAACGTGGAAAAGATTATGAAGGAAAGGATGACAACTGGAGGCCCATAAGTTTGATGACCTTGGAACAAACCAACTCCTTAAAAGATGGTTTGGCGCAGCTCGTGCAAGAAGAAATAATTGGCGAGTGGATTAATAAACTGGTACATGCAAGCAGTGGGATCTCATTCAGTGCTAGAAAGACATTAACTATGAACCACAGAAAAACAGAAACTTGGGTGCATATGACCAAGTAAAGGAAAACTGTGGAAAGGGCCACGCTGTATGACTCCAGCTGTTGGAGATCTGGACTAGAAAATTACGACAGTAAGAAAGGGAGGGTTGTTAGGGCTTGGCGTGGTGCAGAGATTCCTTTATGTGTACTGTGGTAGTGGTTACATACCATTAACCTTGTCTCAACCCAGTTAGGCTGCAGCTATGACCAAAACTGGGTTATGAATGACAAAAGTCACTAGAAATTCTTGAGTTGTGACAAAAGAGCAGATCAGTTTTGGGGGAGGGAGGGTATGGTAATAGAACAGCTGTCTGTGAGGCAAGGATTATCTAGGGAAACTTCTGTATTTGCCTTTAAATGTTCCTATGAATCTGGCCTAAGATGGCTCTAAAAAAGTTTTATATAAATATACTGGATTTGATCCCTAGCAACACACACACACACACACACACACACACACACACAAGAATTTCAAAATAAAAAGAAGCATAATCCTTTCAAACTTCAATAACATTTGATTAAGCAAGCATTAGAGATGTGTTCTAGTTTTTCTGAATTTTGTTGACATCTTCATATACCTCTGTGGCTACTATCTCTCACCATTAATTATATAGTAATCCTATATCCCATCATTATTTTTGTGTCAATAAGGTGAATATCTACAGTGTATTGAAACATGCCAGATCATTTTCACAGTGACAATCAGAAAACATGTAAAATTGAAATACTGAACACTTTTGTGTGTTATGGGAAACCAGGTTATTATTTAGAAAACTGGTTTTTAGAGTCGTTGTTTTTAATTGGGCAGGTTTGGGGGAAAACCAGTGTGGTGCACTGCCTTTATTACAGCAGTCAAAAGGCAGAGGCAGGTGGACCACTGTGAGTTCAAAGTCAGCCTGACCTAAGTAGCCAGTTCAAGGTCAACTGGGGGACAAAATAAGACCTTATCGAAATAAATAGGAAAAAGGAAGAAGGGATGTTAGTTGGCAAAATGCTAGCAAGCATGAAGCCTTGTCTTCCATCCCAGCATGGAATAAACCAGCCATGATGGTGCACATCTATAATTGCAGCATTGGGGAGAGAGAGGTAGGGAGATCAAAGTTGAGCCATCTTTGGCTACAAAGTGCCAGCCTAGGATATATGAGACCCTGTCTCATGGTTTTAAAACAGTTAAATGTTCTTGGCTGTTTTTGTTTGTTTGGTTCATTTTGGTTTTTCAAGCCATGGTTTCTCTTTGTAACAGCTTTGAACTCACAGAGATACACCCGCCTCTGCCTCCTGAGTGTTGGGATTAAAGGCATGTGCCACCACATCTGGCTAATCTTGGCTTTCTTATATGACCTGTATTGTAGTGTATCTAGATTGCTAATGAGGGGAAGGTTCTTTGGTAGATAGAAGATAAGTAGAAAGAATGGTAGAATTCAAACCGGAGAGAAAATTCCGTTTTTTTTTTTTATTAGTTTGGAACTGATCTAGGTAAATCTAGGTAATTATTTTCATTAGTTCCCATCATCACCAAAAGATAACCAGGTGTTTTTTATCTTCTGATAAAAGTATATACTACCACATTGAGATTATTGTTGCCAACATCTCAAGGCTGAATTGATATAAATTTTGTATTCTAGCTCAGAAAACACATAAAATATATATATATGTACATAAATTTTAATATAATGTAATATATATTAATGAAATAATAATGTAATTAATAACATATTGATATAATAATAAATATATAATGTAATGTTAATAATACATGCATACACATACCAGGGCCTTACACATATAATTGCTAAGGTTTAAGGTCACAGAAACTCAGTAGACAAATGGCCTATTTCTTAAATAAATAGGGAAACAAAAAAGAACAGTTAATAGAGTTAAAGAAATTTAAAACACAAGCCAGTCACCATTTATGTGTCTTGTTTGAATCTTGACTTGAACAAAAGAGGTAACATATATATTTATATATTAATTGTTAAAATTTGAGAACTGACTAAATATGTTGTTACACAGTGGGCCAATATTTTAAGTATAATGATATTTCATACAAGTCTTTTGCAGATACATAATAAACTCTTAAGGTATCAGATTTTCTTTCATTGATTAAGCCTTACAGGGTTGTGAAGTAAGATTGGTCATGAGGTGATGATTGTTGGATACAAGTGAGGAATATACAGGAGTTATCTGCAGTTTATGTGCTGGGAATTCTAGAGAATAAAGTATTGTACTCAGCAAATACTGACTGCCTGTTGTTTGACCTGCACTGTGCTGATGGAGAGTTTTCATGGTCAGTACACTAGTTGTCACTAGCTTTGGGGAACTTTCATTCTCCAGGAGGAGGCTAATGATAATGTTAATAAGTACACAGTTCAGACTGTGGTTACGAATGGACAGCAACAGTTCAGTGATGGTCACAGTGAAAGACCTTCTGCTAGGCTGGAAGGAGTGGGCCCCTCTGGGTGGTATCATCTGCCAGACTTGAGGGATGAGAGGAATGGACTTGTAATGGCTGCACCTAGGGAACGGAAGGGTTGATGGCCATTCTGAGCAGGTCTCTGATGTGGTCTACGCATGCTCTCACATGAGAGCAGATGTCTTTCTGTCTAGACAATGTTTCTCTTGTTGACCCTCTGTTGTGTATTTATATATGTCTGACTTTGAATTTCCAGTACAAACTCTAGGCTTGTTTGCATATCTGGCATAATATTATGTTGCCTGTTTGTGTAATACATAGTATTTACATTTGATGAAGTGTGTGTGTGTGTGTGTGTGTGTGTATCTTTCAAGAGATTGTCAGAATGTACGTAAGGATAGTCTTGTATCTTGAATGAAAGAATCAACAGTAAAAACATGAAGAATATCCTTGCAGTCCTAGAAAATAAGGAAATATATCTTGGGTCCTGGACTGTAGTTTGCTACAGATAACTTTAAGATAACTTTAAGTCCTGTCCTTTAGTTGCCATCTGGCTTGTTTGAGAAGAAAGTTTTTCTGAGGGGGAAATGACTGAATTCTTACACTGATTAAAAGGTGCTGTGTTATCATTGTGTATTTAAGTACCATATTTCCCAGTAATAGGCACAGTGGAGTGATTCAGTCAATGCTACATAAACAAATGGTCAGTATCTTCTATAAGCTCCAAATCTTTCTCTATGAATCTCTAAGAACTTTGTACTGTTCTGAATTGCTAATTCTTTCACATGCTTTCCTTCTGCTTTAACAATATTTTTTAAAAAATAATATTTAAGAACTCTAGCTTTTCCTGACATCTATCCTAAGCTTCTGAGTATACGAGGGTGGGTGTGTATGCACACGTGTGTGTGTGCTGTGCTCTCGAGCAGGTGGTGTTTACCTTTTACAACTGGACCCTCTCCATGTTTCCCTGTTTAGACACATTACAGACGCCACACTCGCCATTGTCAAAGGAGAGACGGTTCCACTTGATGTCTTGCAGATCAAGGTAAAAATCTTTGCTTCAGATTTTGAAAAAACTATGAAAGTAATAAGGACATGTTAAAGAAGATGTTTTAACAGTTCACATGGGATTGTGATGAACATGGTAGTCCCTTTCTCTTCCTATCCCCACTATTAGTCTCCAGAGAAAAGCAATGTTCATGATTCTTTTATCACTAGTTAATGTGTTTATGATCCGACTTTAAATGCCATTGTATGGGGCTGAAGGTATAGATAAATGATAGGATGTGTGTTTACATGTATGGGGTTTAATCCCTAAGACCTCGCCAAAAGTAACTGTGATAAAAATCGTGTGATATAAAATTGACAACTGTAGTCATTTTACGTCTGCTCTTCAGTAGTGTCAAATGTATGATGTTACCTTTTGATACCTTAGCTTTTAACTTGCCTCTTTGTTACTTACAAAAAATCTCTCTGTGTAACTTCCTAATATAATTATATCTAGTTTTTAATTCCTCTACCTACGAGAAGAAATTCATCTATTGTTTAGAGCATTAGAAGAGCCCTCAAAGGCTAGATATTGTGTTGTATATCTATAATCCCTACTCTCTGGAGATAGCACAAGGATGAAGGGTTCATGGTCATTCAACTACACAGCTGTACCACATGAAACCCTGTCTTCTAAAAGGAAAAAAGCTCATGAAGTATTTAAAGCAATGACTGATTTCTCTGTACCTGTTTAAATGCTGGCTGCATCTTTCTTTCATGCTCTGCGACAGGTAAACTTTTTCTCATGCCCTGCTGGAGTAGCTGGTCTTTATCTTTCAGTTCACTTGGTTGTCTTGGAGTCTTAGCTCCAAGTCTTAGTTTAAGAATATTTAGGATTTTATTTCGGTGGTGGCGGCACACCTTTAATCCCAGCACTTGGGAGGCAGAGGCAGGTGGATCTCTGTGAGTTCCAGGCCAGCCTTGTTCTACAGAGCGAGTTCCAGGACAGGCTCCATAGCTACTGAGAAACCCTGTTTAGAAAAAAAAAATTAGGATTTTGTTGATTGTCTGTCCAATCTTTCTTGCTCTTAGGGTGTGAATAAGGTTTTTTGTAGCGTCCTGCATCTTAGAACTCTACATTTTTCTATTGAGCTGTGAAACATTTTCTTATTTGTAGATGTGTAGAGGATCAATTGATTTAGAAATATGTGAAAGGGCATAGAAAGAATACACTTCACAGCATGCTAGACACTCTCAGACTCTGGTCTTGAATTACTGTTACGTTAAGAACAAAAGCTGGGTGGTGGTGAACGCCTTTAATGCTAGCACTCCAGAATTAGGGAGAGGTGGATTTCTGAGTTCAAGACCAGCCTGGTCTACAGAGCAAGTTCCAGGACAGGCTCCAAAGCTACAGAGAAACCCTGTCTCGAAAACAAAACAAAAACAACTCAACAAGAGTGAACTTACAAGTGTACAGCCAAGTCTACTTTAATTTTTCTACATGCAGCCATGTCTAGACTTCCTGTCATGATCTCATTATTCATACTCTAAAGGCAATTGATCTTTAGCTTAAAATACAGCTAAGTTGTTTTCACAAAGCAAAAGGACTGTGATTAAATCATAACTAGAAGAGACTGCTGGCTGTAAAGACATTGTTGTAAAGTATGATGATTACCAAAGAAGGTGAGTCAGGAGATTTTATTTTAATAACTCAGTGGTTTAGTATTTGTTTTATATGTATTAGAAGTGATATATTACAAAGTAAATTGAATTTAAAGGGAAATTCTTGCTGTGTTTGTACTTAAATGTCTCATCTCAACCCCCTTCTCTCATGTATACTGATTTTTCAAATTGTTATCAGATTTTTTTATGATCTCTGTATATTAATGACACAGCTCAGGAAGTAGAAGAACTTTAATCAAATCAATTCTTTAAAAATGTGGAACAGTGGCTTCTACCCTAGTTTTTGAGGAATCAGTTTAGTTTGATTTTTTTTCCTATTCGCCTTCTTTCTGAAAATTGCTTTCAGAATATGAAGAAAAGTCTCTGTAGACAAAGCTTAATGCCATAAGCATTCTAGGCAATGCTAGATGCCATTCCTTCCTTACATAAGCAACATACCCTGTTAATATGAACTGAAGACTCCAAATATCAAGAAATCACAAACTATAATGGTATTGTATTTAGCTTGTTCACTGTTTGGGGTGTGCTCACATCTCATTGAACATTTCAATTTGGTAAGGAAGTCAAGATGTGTTTCCTCCTATGATGCATTATATAAGACCACAGGTAGGAGAGAGGCAAGAAACCATGTTGGCTCCATCTTTAAAACCTATCTAGAGGCCAGCATCTCTTCTTCAATCTCTTATTCCCACTCTGGTGACCTTTATCCTATTGCAGATCTCTCTGACTATGATCTTGCCTCCCCTTTGTAACAACCGGTGTGTGATCACAAGTTAGGGCACATCACTTCTCTGCTCTAAGTTCCTTGGTAGTGCCTCCTCCCGGAATAACAGCCTTTAAGGTCTTTGATCTGGTTTCCCTTGACCTCATCTGGATGGTACTGATTCGGGTCTCTGTTCAAATGATGCTTATCAAGTGCATCTTCTCTCATCGCCTATATTAACTTGTCATTTATCCTCCTCGCGGTATCTCTGAAATACTTATTTTGGCTTCACTGTCCTCTCACCATATTGTTTCTAGTTTCTCTCCTGTGGAAACCTAGGAGCAGGATTAGCAGAAACTCTTGCTTACCTGGTAGTGCTATCACCTTTTTACCTGCCAGTGCCTCACTGCTGGGTCTCTAATGGGCTTGTATGTGAATATTTGTGTAGCTCCCCATGACATTGTATTTTGAGTTTGGAAATCTGTTTTTGCCTCATTTATTTGAACTTCTTTAATTCTCAGGTTGAGTGTCGTCATAGCCTCTTCATGTCCGAGTGCCTTAGCCCCTGGCCTGTAGTGATAGAGGAGCGGGCCTGCTTTTCGTCCCGCCCGGCTCCTGCACGGCTAGCTTATACCC